>SSNP01000097.1:1965287-1993095 GCA_006937955.1 Pachypanchax playfairii
AACAATATAAATATAAATCAGAATATATATTTTTATGTAGCTACATTATATGATAAAATTGGCACTTCCTGCTGTACTCCACCAGAGGACAGAAGACGTGTAGAATTTGACACATCAGGTTTTTGAGGACAGTAACAATCCTGTTAAAGACGTAGAGCTTCTAGAAACTTATTCAGATCAAATATGATAGATCAGGTGTTATAAGGATAGAACATGATGATAACACTCAGAAATCATAACGTCATTAAAACTCATACACTTTAATATTTATCATTTATGCAAAAACATCAATGATGGCAGCTGATTTCATTTATTAGATCATGATTTTATGTTTTAAACAGTCTGAAATTAGTTTTGTATTTTCAACACCCCATTTCCAATCTTTGGTTCTGCCTGCTGGTTGTAGGTTTTGTAGGACAAGAAGTGCTAATTAGGTCATATGAAAAGCTGCTGCTGACATGGTGGGTGTGTCTATAACTTTTTTTTTTTTTTCATCAATCTAGATTTGTGTGAATGTTGATCTCTTTCCCATCATATTAATATTCAGATTGATCAAGGATTCTATGTAAGGAGACATCTCCGTTGACTATCTGTTATACAAACATGAAGTCATAATATTCCATTTGCAGGTTGTCACAGTCACTTTTGTTTTTAGTTCATCATGTTAAATATTCTAAATCTTGGCTGTTCACACGTGCCATCTGCTCTAAGGAGATACAACATGTAACGCGCTGGTCCCAACTCGTAATATAAGTATTACTGTTTGTGTATGAGCTGAATAAGTAAGTATAGTATTGTAAGGAGCCAGTATTTGCAGAATGAAGTTGGAATCCACCTTCCTCTTATCTTTAGTCTTCAGGAACCAAATTATGACACAGAGATAAAGGCTAAAGAGAGTCCACTCTGTTGCTAGTTCTCCATCACTGCCCCCAAACATAACAAGGTACCTTACAAGGTAATGTTGTATTGTTTAACCTGGGATCTCCACTCGTAGACGTAAAACATAAAAGTCCCGCCTCCTCACCTGCACAAGATGTTACTTTGAGCATCAAATAACACAAATAAATAGTTTGACATAAACATCAATCCAAGAAATGTGAGAAACAACTGAGGTGAATACTGGGAGTCGAACAACTAATTGCAGCTAGTTTTTTTTATTCTTATTCTATTCTGTTATAAATGTTCAATTTGTTTACACTGAGACAGCAGGACTTGGACTGCACGGTGGAGCCGCTGGTAGAGCTGTTGCCTTGCAGTGAGAAGGTCCTGGGTTCAAATCTGGGCTGGGACCTTTCTGCATGTTCTCCCTGTGCATGTGTTTGTGATTGGCAGCTCTAAATTGTCCCTAGGTGTGTGTGTAAATGGTTGTTTGTCTATGTGTGGCCCTGTGATGGACTGGCAACCTGTCCAGAGTGTGTCCCCCACCTCGAGCCCTGTGACTGCTGGAGATAAACACCAGCTCCCTGTGACCTTGAACAGGAAGGAGCAGGTTCAGACAATGGATGGATTTAAATCCTGCTTCCACCTAATCATAACTACTCAGTCTGTAAGATTAGTTAAAGCTCCAACTTTGCTTTTATGTTTCTTTCTAGTTATTAATTTTCTTGTAACTTAGTTACTCGCCTGTCTCTTGATATGGTTCATGATATACCCTCGTGTAATCTGTTTGTCAGATCAGTTTTTGTTCTGTTTGATTTGGCACTTTCTCAAGTTTAAATGAAACATTTTTGGAATTTAATTCTGTTAATTTGACCTTTTTTATGAGATCAGGAATTCTGTTTTAAAATTAAAATAGCCCTATTGTTCAATAACTCCTGTCATTCCTCTTTGACCAATACAATACATTTCAAACTAGTAACTCAAGACTTGACAACTTGCAGTTTAAACCTGAACACAAACATAGGAACTGTCATATTACCATCAATCTTTATTACCAGGTAGCCCTCAGGTGTTTTTAGGACATGCATATTCATGATTCCATCAAAAGAACATAAAATCCAGATGTATTCACATCATTACTTTTGAAATAATTAGTATCCTTCTCATTGCTTTTCATTGCACGCCTCCTGCAAACATTTTTAGCAGACCAGTCCCTCTTTACCCTTCTGGTCCCAACAGACCTGGAGCTGCTCGTCCCTCAACACCAACTTCCTGTCATAGTCAAACCTTTTAAAATTCATTTCCCTTTTCCCCATGATCGTATCATTTAACTGCTCAACTACCAGCGCACCTTTCATCATCAACTTGTTTTTAGATCCCTTTGACATTCCTACCACAAAAAACGATATTTTTTGTTGTTCAAAAATGAACTTCAGGTTACTTTGTGTTTGCAAATGTTCCCCATTTGATTAGTGTGTTTGGCTTGAATCTATAACATTTCCACGAAGTTGGCAAATTAATAGTAATAGTTAAAAATAGCATCTGTGTTCTTCGATCTCAGATTCTATTAGGAAAGTCTCAGAATTAAAGTGTATTTGACATGATTTCGACAGAATAGATGATATTAAAGGTAAGAATAAAGCTTTTACGCTTTAGGAATCTTTAATCATACATTAAAAAAAGAATTGTGATATTTCTAAATTAAGTGATTTCTAAATTTTCTGGCCCCTGGCTGAACGTGACGTCTAACAATTTTTCCCCCAGCAGTGTGTGACATGATTGGATGAACCACATGATCATCCTTCCTTTGTTTACTCTGTCTGTCTGTCGTTTTGTCCAAAAAAAAAGTTTGTGTCATTTGCTACGTGTAGCTAATTAGCAGTAGTAACCCACATTGAAAAGTTCTTAAACTGATGATTAAAG
This sequence comes from Pachypanchax playfairii, assembly GCA_006937955.1. Classification (NCBI taxonomy): domain Eukaryota; kingdom Metazoa; phylum Chordata; class Actinopteri; order Cyprinodontiformes; family Aplocheilidae; genus Pachypanchax; species Pachypanchax playfairii. Next base: position 1,968,090 of record SSNP01000097.1, read on the forward strand.
CTAAATGTTAGACTTTAAATATACCTTCGTGCTTTGCAGGTGACACTTTGACCACAGTGGGGTGCAGAAGAGACCACAGGAGACACTGTGACAAGACGTATGAGGACTACAGAGGGACAATTTGAGGAGGTATTTTCATTGACAACAGGAGAGGAGCCATGATGAGAGGCTGCCATTAACCGACCACGCCCCCGCACACAGAACGGACGCAGACCAGGAACATGTTACAAAGCAGATATGGAGATTTAACTGAGGACAGTCTGTAAACTTTACTTCAAGAGAACAGGAACCCAGATGGAGAAAGATTAATCAGATGACCTGGATGTCTGAACTGACATTAAGATTATCCAGTTTCTAAACACAAATTGAGCCAGAATTTAACAAATATTATTAAACCAAGATCCCAAATGTTGAAAAAGAAACTAATTTCCTTCATTTTTTTTTTTTTTAGAAATGTCACTTAATTCTTCACTGAAATCTCTGTCTCAGTCCCTCTTTATGTTTCGTACACACTGACACTGACCAATCCAAGATGAGATCATCCGATGACATCACAACATGGCAGATGGTTTTTCATTCATCTTTTTAACTTGAGTGGTTTTATGATACATTTTTACAAAATATATATTAATACTACACAAAAAACACGTTAAAAATACAAAATCAGCATTATCTATGTTTTATTATATATCTTCTATTTTTGTGACAGATCCCAATAATTGGTTATGTTTCTTACCTAAACTATAGAGCTTTTACCACAGCAGCACAGCTGGTCCAATGCAACAGTAAATCAGTTGGTAAATCAAAGAAAATCCATCAATCAAAAAAATAAAAAATTAATACACAAAGTTTTTCCACCCCAGGAATTAACAGGTCAGGTTCATTCTGAGTGGCACCCCTTAAAAATATGTGCTACTTTAAAAATATGATTTAGTGGAAGCAATAAGTGAATAATTACTTTACAGTAATAATAAAAAATAAGTGCTGATTTTAAAAAGTCTTATTGTGACTAAATTTTCTGAACATGTTAAGGGCCACAGCTGTCATTATTTTGACATTCATCAAGCTTTATTTTTCATTTAAAATGAGTAGTGATTGTGATGCTCATTAAACAAAATCTATGAATTTAAAACAAAAATAAATAATGAAGCCAAAAAAAAAAAGATTTAGGTAAAGAAATCCACATATTCTGTTATTACGTCCTTTTCCATAAGTCTAATGTGTTGACAGTGTAGCAGTTTTGTTTAGTGTTTTTATGGTTTTCAGTTCAGTTTGCCTTTGTAGTAACAGGATCTTGACAGCTTTACATAAACCCTTTCTTCATTACATTCTACATTTCAGTCCTTCCTCCCAGTGGGCCCATCGATGATGATCTGGACCCCATCTACTGATCCAGTCCCCCTGTAGTGCCACTCCTAAAAGTGTTGAAGCTCCCTGAGGATGTGGACTGCATGTTAGTCCCTCTGGGGCTGCACCAGCATGTTCTCATCTCTCTCTTTCTCACACATACATCCACACACACTTTTACTCTCCTCTTCAAACAGCAGTGGTCTCAGCGGGGCTGCCATTGAGTATCGCTGTTGCATGCTGGGTACCTGAGGAGCCGCAGATACCAGGGCAGGGTCAGAATGTTAAGTAGCGCCTGTATGCATGTGTGCTGCCTAAGTGGGGTTGAAATGTTAAGTGGTAGATTAATCAGTATTAATTGTGTGTATGATCCATCAAGAAAATGGCTGGCTGGAAAACACAAAATAACACAACAGAGATGGGCGTGTTTATATACTGTATAATATATAGTTTAGATATATTTATGTGTATATACTGTATATGTATGTGTGTGACTTCTGCAATAGAGAAGTGAAACTGGCAGAAATAGCATTTTAACTGTACCATCCTTTCTACAACAGTCCACATCTTTTTATAAATATCCCCTCTTGTTTGCATTTCGTGCACCCCCATCATCAATCTTTTTCTCATTTTTAGAAATTCCTCCATCTGTGCCCAGAGCTGTTGCGAAGTTGCTCCCCTACTTTTAGAAGCAGGAGTTAGTGAACAACGGTCACCGCTGGAAAAAACAAGGCTGCTTTTCGCAATCCTTCTCACTGCTGCAGACACACACACACACACACGCACACACACACACACACACGCACACACTCACACTCAATATTTCTCCCCCAGTGATCTCTGCTAGCTGATTTGGTATTCAAGCACTGTTGCAGGCCCAGCAGGCCCAAAGCTCTCTTTGTATTGTTTTATTACCCAGGGGCTAGGCCTTGACACACACACACACACACATGCACACACACACACACATGCACACTCGCGCGCACACATTCAAACACAACAGATAGCATACAAGTGCAAAGCAGGATTAGCATATTAGCGTATTAGCATCCTGTCTGTCAGTTGGCGGTGTCTGGTTTTCTTTTTCATGCTTGCTGTCAGAATGGAGAGGAAGGTCTTCACAAGAAAGAGTAAAAGAAAGAGAAAGTGAATGAGATAAGGAGGAAAGTGAGAGGAAAGAGACTCCTGTCCAACAGACAGATGGTTGTCTGAGTCCTACTGAGTTGTCAACTGGCCAGAACAGAGAGAAAAGCAGAGAGAAGGAGATTGTGAGTAAGTAGGGGGAGAGATGAACCTTTCCTCCACTTTTTCATCTCCTCCTTTAACCTCTCACTCATTTTCTCTGCCAGCTTTAACTCTCCACACCCATCCTTCTCCTCCTGGCCTCCGTCTTTCTCATCAATCCCCCAACTCAAGTTTTTGTTGCTCATCTGTCAGAAGTTGCTGTTTTTCATCTTTATAGTTTGTGTCCTTCTTTTCTGTCTATCTCTCCCTCATCTCTCTCTCAATTAACCACTCTGAGAGCCAGTCACCAAGTTTGGATACATATCTCAGAGAAAAAAGAAGAAAGGAAAAGTAAAACATTAGGTCATTTCAGAGCAACTTTGTGGGAGAGCAACAGTGAATTTTAAAGGAAAATAATACAAGCTGCAGCTGCATTTCACAATATGTTCAGGATTCATGTTTTCATTCCATTTCTCCTTCACACCAAGAATCAAGATGACCTTTTTACTTTTTACTCTGTTTGGTAAAAATAAAAATCACACATAGATCAATCAAAGAGCTGCACGGTGGTGCAGCTGGATCCCACTGTTGGTTGGGTTGTGCAAACCAGCTGTTGGTTGCAGCAAGAAGGATGCAGTTCAACACCCTGCTGTGACATTTCTCCATGCAGTTTGGGTCTCCTAAATTTGTAGGTCAAGCAGGTATAAAAATTAATTAATAAAAAATGGACTACATAGATGGACTACATAGACTACATAGATGGACTACATAGACTACATAGATGGACTACATAGACTACATAGACTACATAGACTACATAGACTACAACTACAAAGTGAATTAAGTTAATAAAAAAATTAAAAGCAGGTTCTGAAATTATGTTTAAACTAAAACAAATAAATAAAACTTGACTATTTATCTACATATAAAATAACTGTTATAACAGTTAATGCCAGTATTAAATGTCTAATGATGTTACATTTATATTGCGTTTATCCAGTATTGTTAATCCCAGAGGCAGTTTTACACTACAAGCAACATCCACTCATGTCCCACATGGTTTTTTTATGTTGAATTTATTTTGCGTAAAAACAGAATATTTGTTGGAGAAACAGGGAGTAGATCAGATTAACTGGAGAACAATTTATTTAGCAGCTGATCCTAATCATTTTGCAGTTATTATTGACATTCTCTTACCAAACTTGTGCATATTTTGACGGTACATTGCTTTTACTGGAGTTAAATTCAACACTTGTAATATATTTGAACACTATAACAAACAAAACTTAAAATGATAATAAAAAAGTGACACGCACACAAATAACAAGTACATGTAGATTATTCAATAATTTCTAATTCATCAGCACTAGAACAAAACACAATATTAAATGTTCAAAAGGCAGAAGCAGAGCTTATTTTGATCCTACTCCTTTTTTACATCATTCATTCATAATATTTGTTCCATAAGGTCATTAAAGAATATACAATCACATCCCTAGTTTCAAAACACAACACATCATATTAGTTGATTTTACGAATTTGTTTCTAGAAAACAATGTTTGTATGTTTTTTTAAAATGAGATATATAAAAAAAAAGTCTCAGATTGTTTACTTTAGCAGAGGAATCTGCACGTCTTCAGCTAAAAAAGATTTTCAGTGGACCTTAACAATTTTCCTCATCGTTGACCTAAAACCTAGTTTTTATATAATCTGGTTTACGTTTGGTAATCTGTGGTGTCCTGCTATTTCTGACACAACAGGGGGCAGTGTGGTTCTGTCCATCTCCCCCCCTTGAGTCAAACAAATCAATCTTGTGACGTAAAAGACCAAATTTTAAGTACAATAAAGTACACGGGACATTTCTTTATGATTATCGCAGATTATGAAACTCTAAATGTAAATTGAAAAAACATATTCAAAAGAAAAAAAACAATCACGTGATTTAGTTTTTGCTTGTTTATTGTTTGTTTGTTTGTTTTTGTCACAAAATTAAAAAAGAATTCGATAGTTTTTGAAGGAAAAAACATATTTTGCCTCATTTAAAAAGCAAAATCACTTCATAATAAAATGTTTTTCTTTGCAGATAAAAATATTTATTTACTTTTTCAGTTTCAGGAGTCAAATATGGTGTAAAAAAGAAAAAAAAAACAGTTTCAGAGCCTGTTTTCAATAAGTGTCATAGATTTAGTAATTATCCTTGTTTATACTGACATTATATAGACACTGAGGCTGCATGCTGTAATTTGGTTTGTTAAAGCGCTAATTAGTCTGGAAATGTTGATGGATGTTTAACAAACACGACCATTCATGTTCTAAAACACACTTCTCATCAACATTTACAACTCTGACAAATGAGAATGTTAGATGGTATATGATGCACATTGTGTTTATGAATGTAGTTTCTCCTTCACCTGACAGACCACAACTGACAGGTTTTTATGCTAATATTCCTCCATATGAATGCCGTTCTTTTATCTATCATAAATATGTTTGTATTAATTAGTGCTCTGCCGCTGGAGCTTCTGCACAACTTAAAAGGCAGCTTGGTTTTGTTGGGACTCAGGAGGTTTTGTAACTCCTTGGTTGCGCGTTCACATGGTTTGTGTTGGAATAAGTTTGTCAGCGATGGTTGGAGTGTGTTTGTGTTTCCAGAACACATTTTTTTGTCTGTGATGTACTGATGAGAAAAAATAAATGTGACAGCCGTGAGCTGTGTAATGACGATGCGAGACTTCTGTCACTTTTCAAACGCGCTTGTTTGGAGTGTGTGCGTGAGATTTTTTTTTTTACACATGTGTGTGCCATTCATTTGTCATCTGCCAAGTAAGACAGAGTATCTTTTATCCTGTTTCTCTCATCTCACCATTGATAAAGAACATAGTTTTGTTTGCACACACACAGACACACACAGACAGACAGACACAACAACACACACCAAGTGTTTGTCTCAAAAAGACCCCATAATTATACTGCTTGTTTATTCTTTGTCTCCAAACTGAAAACAACAAAGTGTTGAATCTTGTTTTGTTTTTGCAGAATAAAAATAGTTTGCCTTGTCTCTCTGTAATGATGCTTCACATCACTGTCAGTCTTATAGTATCATTGCAGAGTGAATGTTTGTATGCAACATGTATGTTATCGCAACACACGGTTTGTCTCTGTGTTCATCAGCGCATGAGTCGTGTAAAGCTGAGTTGAGAGGGAAAGAGGAACGTACTCCAGTACTAATCACCAAAATCTGTGGATTTTCAGCTCACCCCCAAGTGAGTTGCATCTGAGGTGTTTCCAACTTCTTCTCACTCAGCTTGTGTCCTGAATTAGTTTGTTTCGTAACAGGTGCCGACATCTGCTGCACAGCTTCTTTGTCTGCAGCTGAATCCTGAAGAAAATAAGATAGAAATATAAGAAATGGGAACGTTTACCTTGGTGTAAATGTGGGTTAATTAAGAATTCTAAATTGTAAAGTGTGTGTGTGTGTGTGATGGACGAGTGACATAGTGTGTAACTCCCCACCAGTTCTCTATCACCTTGACCAGGAACAGTATGAAAACGGTGAGATAAAAGAAATGATAACAACAACAACAACAACTAATATCTGACATGTTTTAGCCAAATAAAAACTCATGTTCCTTGGTATACGTTTCTCATTTGTTTTAGAGTTCCACTTTAATATTCCACATCCCACCTGTTAAGAGATTGATGGCACAATTACCACTTAATTAGTTTAGTTTAGTTTAAATTAATTTATTTAATATGGACTATGCACTAGAAACATCATACTTGTACAAGAAAGGGGCTGTGTTCCAGATTTATCCACTGGCTAGTTTCCATCTGCAGCCTTTTTGGCAGCTACACAGAAAACACCTATAAAATACTAATTAACTTAGACATTAGGTAAAATAACTGGGTTTAAACAGCAAAATGCACACAGTACTATAAGTACAAATGATTAATATTTAAAGGGGTTTAGGTGTAACAGCTCTCTGCAGTTTCATGGAATCTTCTCAGTCATTTCTGACGCCTACAAAAAGATTTCAACTCTCCATCCATGCATCCATCCATCCATCCATCCATCCATCCATCCATCCATCCATCCATCCATCCATCCATCCATCCATCCATCCATCCATCCATCCATCCATCCATCCATCCATCCATCCATCCATCCATCCATCCTCTATACCTGCTTGATCCTGTGTTGGTGCTCGTTAGGTGAACGATGGGGGTCACACCCTGAACAATCCATCACAGAGCCACATTGAGACAAATAATTCAAAAGCTGAATTGAAGAAAAGTGAATTATAGAAAATGTTCACATCTTTTTTGTTATTTTTTTTTTTTAAATTTGATCTCAAGAGAACCAGCACACCCTTATAGTCTCCTAAAAGTGTCCAGATTTAAAAACAAACGCATATAATATTTATTTTTATATAATTATTTGATCAATTAATATAAATGGTTTTCCTCTTCAACTTTAAACTGTTTTTTTATGCAGAAATCTCTCAGTATTTATCTTAACACTTGTATTCAGATAGAGTTTGCTTTAGTACTCGGCATTCTGTGACCCATTTGTGGTGGATTTCATCCACTCCTATACATATTCATCACAGCAAACAGAAACAATGTCCAAATGCTGAAAAATGTGGCTGATGTGAACAAGAAGATGTTTGTCAGAGTTGAGTTAAAGCATGGACAAATGTCCTCTTGCTCTCAAAGTGACTTTTCCTCCTAATTATTGCTGTTACCAAGACTTGAAATCAATTTTAATCAAAAACAGAAAGCAGCTCCATCACAATGGATGTGACCTTAGATGTTTTGTTTCTTCCTGCCATTTCTTTTCTCTCTGTCTTCCTCCCTCCGGCTACCTCGTGGCTGTCCCCCGAGGCATCATGGTTAAATGCGATTCTGCTGGGGAAGTTGTGGCTTGTTTGTGTGTATATATTCTTTTTCTATGTGAGTGAGTGTGTGTTGGGGCTAATGACTGTGTTGTAGTATGTTGGCTGTTGTGGTCCTGTAGACCTCTAGGAGAACCCACCCTAGGGAGGGGAAAAAAGAAAAAAAAAGAGTATTGAAAGATAAACAAGTTACAAGATAGATAGATAGATAGATAGATAGATAGATAGATAGATAGATAGATAGATAGATAGATAGATAGATAGATAGATAGATAGATAGATAGATAGATAGATAGATAGATAGATAGATAGATAGATAGATAGATAGATAGATAGATAGATAGATAGATAGATAGATAGAGATAATACCATCTACAAATATAATAACCTAATCACATATTTTTGATGGAACCAAATCCTGATGCAACCTGTTGTAACTGCTTCGATGGACGTTTGCCCAGTTTTGTAATATCCTGGCTAATGGCGTGGTGCAGAAAGCTGCTCCCTTGTCTGCATTCAAGGACTGTTTTCCCTAAAGGGCCAACAAAAAGCAGCAGATGGAGTAGAGCAGACACCAGTACTTCCAAAATCTGGTTTGGTTTCAACAGTGTTGTAGATAAAACACAGCAGGGGCAGGTTAACAGATCAGTGAAGCAGGTTTTGCATTTGACAATCCCACTGGATTCTGAGACATATTACTAATATTATATGTACAAAAAATATATATTTTTTTGTTTAACCCTTAATGGACCCTCAAATAAATGCAACACCGAGAATCCTCGGCACAAAAAAAGGCCCCAGAAACCATTAAGGGTTAAAAAAAAAAATCATGAATCACTGACATCTTTTAGGCTGCACGGTGGTGCAGTTGGTTAGCACTGTGGCCTTGTAGCCAAAAGGTCACAGCTTCCAAACTCAGCTGGGACCTTTCTGCATGGAGTGTGTATGTTCTCTGTTTTTCTTCTGGGTGAGTTAGGGTAGACTTTTTTTTAATAAATGATAGATTTACAATATATTATAGAGGCCGTGGGACTTTGACTTTGCAGTCTCCTAAAACCCTGGTGATCAAATTTTTATGGCTATGTGTTTGAACGTTTTGTCCTTGTCCTTTCAATTTGATGTCCTTCTAGCTTCTGCTCTGCTGGCAGGTGTGTTACTTCCGGGGGATGACGTTTATGGTTGGAGTAGTGAAGAGATGGTATAGATGACAGAGATGAGTCAGACTGATGGAGGGACAGAGGTTTATTTTCTTTGGAACAGGAGAGAGACATCAGTCACGGTGCACTATGAATAGACCTCTTCAGCTGTGTTCTCTCCTCACTCAATACTTAAAACACAAACATGCATACACACATGCAAATGCTTGTTTTGGGTGGCCACAAATGAACGGCTGCAGCTGCCCTTTAACTTCACCCAGGACGTGAACTCAGTCCTGAGCCCGTCTTCAGGTTTAACAGTTTAACTTACCAACCTTCTCATTCAGGCTGCAAATCGTCCAGCGCATCATAGAAACTATCAGACCAGCGTGTTTCGTGTGTATGTTCACACCTAGTCATACATGGATAGAAAAAACTGTTGCTCTGAAATCAATTTGTTTTATGCTCCACTGATATAAACGTATGACTAAAGTGCTTTATGAACACCTCGAGGCGACACGGACTCTGATTTGACTAATACAATGACGTTCTGTCCAGCTGTAGTTTCCCTTTACTTAGTAATGGTATAAACATAAAATGATCCAGTGTTGAGAGTTTTTTTTGTCATTGTATAAATAAATGTAACTTCATATTTTTGGCTTCCTTTGATAATGTGGAAATACACATTCTCATATGTTTATTCAGTGTGCTGACAGCCGGCATGAAGATGTTAAGAATATTTAAATTATCCCCTCAACAACCGTGTTACACTCTGGACAGGTCATTTGCTGATTTCAAGATTAAAACAAAAAAATGTTCATAACTCAAGCAGAAACAGGGTTTCTGGTCTGAGTGATAATAAATAACAGACATCAAGTTCAGTGGAAATGAACCAGGAAATGGGAGCACCTCCTTCTTTGCTCCATTAAGTGGTTATTGTCACTCATTAGGGGCTTCATAATAAGAACAGGAGGGGCCCCTGAGATAAGGCTGTGTCCTGCAACCTCAAGACCAAACCTGGTAACCCAGATTGTTATCATACCCGACCTCATCACCCTGAAAATGTCGCAGCCATTACACACAGCTGCTGCACAATTAGAGCTGCATGCAGACACGCTGCGACAAGCTGCAAACACACATACATTCAGTTCATCTGCTGTTCTAAACAGTACATGCTGTAATAATTTGGAGTGTTGTGTTAACCTCGGATGCATTAACCACAGCAGCAACACAATGAAACAAAGCTGCCACCCATGAGTCAGGTGTTCTGGAAGAGGTTGAGCGTGTGTGTGTGGTTTGACGGGTTCTGTGCTGAAGGCGACATAGAAAATGTAACCAATTCAGATGATTACAGCATAATTTCTGTAAAGTGACTTCCTGTAATGAAGATTTAAGATATCATTTCTCTGTACTGCAGAATTTTCCTGCCTTTGTTTGTGTGTATTCATGGACTTTTACACTTCATTCACCAGAATTAGCTGCGCAATGCTTCACATAACTGTTACAATATGAAGTAGAAAGTACTTAGAGAGAGCAGACCTCCACCAAGCTCAATTCCTTGAGAATGGGATACTTCTATAAAAATAGAACGCTTCAGAAAATGACTGAAATTAGACTGTGATCAAATTTTATCCCCAAAATCTGATCGATTGGTTCTCATTCTATTCTGAAAACTGAATATCTGTTTATAAAATTTTAAGTTATGTTGGTGACAAACGAGCAGATAAACAGTGAAAACAACACAAAAATACTTCACGTCACATGTAAAGTTGGGAACAGTAAACATAAACTTTGCGTTAGTATCATTTGTTTAGATGTGCAGTTTGGTTATATGGTTTTAAAAAATGGATTAAAAGCAGAAATCAACATCTTTTAGTGTTAACTTTTACACAAAAACCAAAATGATTAGATCGTTCATAAATCTTAAAATTAATTAGAAACCACTCAGAGGGTGCAGAACTCTGCCAAGCAGTTCATTTCCCCCATAATGTGATCTACACATAAAACTAATGGCCCAACATTCCTTTCATCAATATTATTGGATTCCCCGACCATGAAAACATACACGTAGCATTTGAAATGACTTTGAGATCATTATTGGTTTAATAGAAAAACTGTATTTTCACTCCTGAACTCTAATCAAATGGTCCTTTTCCAACCCGTCCTGGAAATATTATCCATTTCTATTCAGAACTTTGAGTTATCCAATTAACAAACGTATAAATAAACAAAATAACACCAACACACACAACCTCCGTGGCAATAAACTTCAGTAAACATAAATGTTTTGTCATTTTGTCTGTCTGTAGGTCACAGTTGCATGTTAACATTCTGCATTTTAAGTAAAGACAGTAACAAACTTTCCCTTCAGCAAAGATTCCCTGAAAAATAAACCTTTTAAATGGAAAAAAACAACAATTTACATTTTTATCATGACAGTTGGGAAAGAGGCCATTGGTTAAAATATATATTTTTTCTTTTAATGAAGTCGTATTTTAGCATAACTCACATTTTGGCTAGTCATAGTAAAAAAACAAAAACAAAAGATCTTCTAAACTGAATATTTTTCAGTTTTCTTAAACTCTGTTTTTTCTCACTTGCAAATAAAGGAAAGTATTAAGTTTCAGATGGATTTGACGTGTTTACAAGTTAAAATACTACTGCAGCCACAAACTGTGGTGTGTTCTGTTGTTTGGGTTAGTGAGAGGTTGTTTGAAGCCTGACAGAAGAATCGAGACACAACAGGAAGTGCTGAAAGCTTCGTTACTGGATCCAGTTACAATTAGTGGAGCAAAGACACACACACACACACACACACACACACACAAGTGTGTTTTGGTATCCTTATGGGGACCGTCCATTGACTTCCATTGATTTTAGTAACTAGATTTATACCTAACCCAAACCCTTTTCCTAACCTTAACCATTACTGATCTATAACTAACCCTAAGACTAACTAAAACTCTATTCACACCATACCTATAAACCTAACCCCTAACCCTAAAAAGGGGATTCCCCCCCATGGGGACCAGGCTTCGGTCCCCACAAGAACCCTCGGACCCCAGAAAGATAGTAAAAGTCAGGAAACGGGTCCCTAGGAGGTCAGAAATACAAACCCACACACACACACACACACACACACACACACACACACACACACAAGTGTGTTTTGGTATCCTTATGGGGACCGTCCATTGACTTCCATTGATTTTAGTAACTAGATTTATACCTAACCCAAACCCTTTTCCTAACCTTAACCATTACTGATCTATAACTAACCCTAAGACTAACTAAAACTCTATTCACACCATACCTATAAACCTAACCCCTAACCCTAAAAAGGGGATTCCCCCCCATGGGGACCAGGCTTCGGTCCCCACAAGAACCCTCGGACCCCAGAAAGATAGTAAAAGTCAGGAAACGGGTCCCTAGGAGGTCAGAAATACAAACCCACACACACACACACACACACACACACACACACACACACACACACACAAGTGTGTTTTGGTATCCTTATGGGGACCGTCCATTGACTTCCATTGATTTTAGTAACTAGATTTATACCTAACCCAAACCCTTTTCCTAACCTTAACCATTACTGATCTATAACTAACCCTAAGACTAACTAAAACTCTATTCACACCATACCTATAAACCTAACCCCTAACCCTAAAAAGGGGATTCCCCCCCATGGGGACCAGGCTTCGGTCCCCACAAGAACCCTCGGACCCCAGAAAGATAGTAAAAGTCAGGAAACGGGTCCCTAGGAGGTCAGAAATACAAACCCACACACACACACACACACACACACACACACACACACACACACACACACACACACACAACATCGCTAAATATGCATGTGATTATGTCAAGTGTCTAATTAAAATTGTATTTTTAGTACAACAGTTGCTGTGACCACCACATAACCTGAAAGGGTAGACCATTTATGTTGAAGCGCGCTCGTATGCACGCACACATACACACACAAACATACACAGTATTAACTTATCATCAACCAACTTGTTCTCCACCCCCCCCCTCAGGATGACCCTTTAAAGTCTGCAGAGTGTGCATTTCTTTGCAGCCCATGTGTCTGCTGCTACTGACAAACTAGAGACAAGTGATGACTGAGATTATGCAGGGCTGCAACTGGTGGACGGAAATCCCTCACAGACTCGCTCTAATCATTTTTATTTACTGTCACGTGTCTAACCATCTGCCACAAGCAACAGCTGAAACATTCGTTAAAACATTTCTGCGTTCAAATCCCATGGAGGTATGTATCTTTTGTCTTATTCTTCACACACTCTCAGCCAACCTGTTTGACTTATGTTTTCCTCGTTCCTCTGGCTTTATATTACCCCCCTCTGACTCTCTGTTGATTGAATGAGAGCTGACAGAGCTAACCAAAGTTTTACTGCCTCTTTCCTTCTTCCTTTTCGTGCCCCCAAATTCTTCCAGAGAAAACAGAACCTGATGGAGTTTACGACCTGATTACTGCTTCGACCTGCTGCTGACTACTCCCCCTCGAAGCAACACACACACACACACACACACAGTCACATTTTGAGTCTCAGCGGTGAGTACTAGTAAGAAGGCTGCAACTCTCAAGTTTACTTGTCAGTTCAGATTAATTGATGTCTAAATAACTGCTCATGTAACCGAGAAAAACTAAATACAATGTTGTGAAAAAGTATTTGCCCCTTACAGACTTCATCTGATTTTACTTTTTTGTCACACTTAAAGGTGTAATGTGTAAGAACATTGTCAGACATTGTAGACATTGTCATCAAGTCGGAGTCCTGCAGTTCATGTAGAAAAACTGTCTGCTCTCAGCCTCTCACCCCCTCCCCTCCCTGATTCTTCTGCTGGGATGCCAGTTCCAATGTTGATCCTCATTTTATTTCTCTTGTATTTGTTCAATTTTTGGGAAGGATGTCTTGGTTTCTTAGGTTTACTACATGTGCAGGCTCACATGGGACTCGCTATGGAACCAGGAAGTCTGGACGCAGAGTAGTTATTGTAAACTATCTCGGACCAGCGTTTTAAAGTGACAGAAACTGGCGACCACCCATCCGGCTGAGATTGAAATTTGTTAAAATGTGACTTTATTTTCAACATCACTTCGACACTAGACTCATGTGTGAGTATTTCACTGTAAAATTCTTACATATTGTACCTTTAAATGTTTAAGATCACCAAACAAATTTTAATGTCAGAAAAGATAACCTAAGTAAATTATTATTTCATTTATTAAGGGGAAAAAGATATAAAAACCAACTTGAGCTCTGTTAAAAAGTCTTTGCCCCCTAAACCTAAAGCCTGGTTCACACGGTAGGATTTTAACAGTGTTACAAGAGTTTCAGACCACACACACTGAAAAAAATCATGCATATTCCTGTTCTGCTCCTACTGTGTGTGGTGTCTCATTATGTCATGTGGCCACACATAACACACGGAGCGATTTCACTCGCCACAGAGACGGTTTTCCCCCCAGAAAACTCAGAAATCTCACAAAATCTGTGTGACTTCTAGTTGAAATCTGTGCGCCGCTGGTTGACAAACGCCACAAAACCTCAGAAGAAGAAGAAGCCTCTTGTCACCTCATTTTCTGATAGGCTACATGTTGCACTGAGCTGGCTGCATGATCAGTTCTCCTCACAACACACCACACATGGAGCGATGCCGGACCAAGACAATTCAACATGTTTGATATTCCCAATTTGCAGGTGAATGTCCTTGCGATTGCTCTTAAGACACCACACACAGCAGGAATATTGGTTAGGATTATCTGTAGAGCCGTCCCGATAATCGAGGCTTGTCAAAAGGGGAAAATCGGGGCAAAATCAGCATGAAAATCCTGCCGTGTGAACCCGGCAAAATAGTTGGTTGTGCTGTTCTTGGTGGCAAAAACAAGAATCAATCATTTGCAATAACTGTGAGTCTCTCACATCACTGCAGAGGAATTTTGGTCTGCTCTTCTTTGCAGTCACTAAATCTCAAACTGATGGCCAGATAGCCTCATTTTGGATTTTCTGTTTGAGCAGAATTCATGGTTACATCAATTAAAGCAAATCGTCCCCAGACCATTACATTACCACCCCCATGTTTGACATGTATGATGTTGTCTTTGTGAAATGAAGTTAGTTTTACACCAAATGTAATGTGATGGTCACCTACCAAATATTTCCACTTTTGTCTCATCCGTCCACTAAATATTTCCGTTTTGGAATCTTTAAAGAGGCCCTTCCATTAAAAACGGTTTTTCTGAGGTTTCTGTTGAATATTTTAGCTCCACAGGTGTTCTTACCCACATAGTGGGTGTGAAAACAGGTCAATAACTTCTCTTTCAGTTTGAATCTCTCAAACTACGCAGGTGGCGATAAAACCCGAGTTCTCCCGAGTCCAAACGGCCTGTATCTGTTTCGTCACAACTCCTTTGTTTGTTAGTTTTCGGCAGCTCCCACAGTTGAAACCACGCCTAGCATGCTGCTGGCTAAAAGCTGTAACATAATGTAGCAAACTGGAAGACACGACGTCTGATGTTGCCATGAGCAGCGGGAAAGTAAAACAGTATTTTTTGCTCTGATAGGCTAGTTTGTTAGCCAATCAGAGTCCAGAAAATTCTAATAATGAATAAGAATGAGCTGCTGCTCGAGGCCTGACGGAAGGAGCCGGAACCACCCGAATTTTAACGCAGACAGATTGAAAGGTCTGTTAATAAGTGTTTCCTGACGTTTTTTAGATATAAATGTTTCATATTACAGGTTAATACTTAAGAAATAACCACAAAGTCCTGAAATGTGCTTTTAGTGGTTAGTCATAGGTCATCTTAAGGACTCTCTCCCACCCACTCTGGACCCACACCAGTTTGCTTATCGTAGCAATAGGAGCATAGATGATGCAGTCTCCATAGCGCTGCACTCTGTTCTCACACACCTGGACAATAAAAACACTTATGCACGAATGCTGTTTGTTGACTTCAGTTCAGCATTCAACACTGTCTTACCCTCTAAGCTAATCACCAAACTTAGAGACCTGGACATTAACACCTCATTTTGTAATTGGATTCTGGACTTCCTGACCAACAGACCACAGCATGTCAGGTCAGGCCACATCTGCTCCACTACAATCACACTCAACACTGGTGTACTACAGGGCTGTGTGCTGAGCCCCTTCCTCTACTCCCTCTTCACCCACGACTGCAGACCTGTACATGGATCTAACTCCATCATCAAGTTTGCAGATGATACCACCGTGATCAGTCTCATCAGCAACAACGATGAGACTGCCTACAGGGAGGAGGTCCAGCATCTGGCCACCTGGTGCACAGACAATAATCTGATCCTTAACAACACCAAGACCAAAGAGCTCATTGTGGACTTCAGGAAAGAGAGAAGTGGCTCACACGATCCCATTCACATCAACGGGATGGCTGTGGAGCCTGTTTCATCCTTCAAGTTCCTGGGGACACACATCTCGGAGGACCTGTCCTGGACCACCAGCACCTCCAGCCTGGCCAAGAAGGCCCACCAGCGGCCCACTTTTCTTCTTGAGAACATTAAAGAAGAACCAGCTGTCCTCAGCAATCCTGGTGAACTTCTATCGCTGCACGATAGAGAGCATCCTAACCAGCTTTGTCACAGTATGGTATGGAAGCTGCTCTGTTGCAGAGCGTAAGGCACTGCAGCGGGTGGTGAAAACTGCCGAGCGCATCACAGGGACTCCACTGCCATCCATTGAGGACATCCAGAGGAAGCACTGTCTGCGTCCAGCATGCAGTGTTCTCAAGGACTCCTTTCACCCTGCACACAGACTGTTTTCCCTCTTGCCTTCAGGCAGACGCTTCAGATTACCCAGAACTAAAACCAGCAGATTGAGGAACAGCTTCTTTCCCAGAGCTGTCTCTTTATTGAACTCCACCCCACACTGACTTCTCTGAACACCAACACCCCCGCCCCCCCGATACACATATAAATGCACATGTACATTTGTAAATCTCTGTCTATACATTTAAATACATATGCCTGTACATTATGCCTACCTGCTTGTAACCCCTGTTTATAGTTCATACAAACTGTATAGTATGTTCATATTTCTCTACATCCACCTATGTATTACCCACATTCTGTACATATCTGCACCTGTAACTTATATTTATATCATGCACTGCTGCTCATTGCACTTCTGGTTAGACATAAACTGCATTTTGTTGCCTTGTACTTGTACATGTGTAAAGACAATAAAGCTGAATCTAATCTAATCTAATCTAAAAAAATGTGTATGAAATGGCCTCTTTAATGTTGTTTTTGCTCAGATGACGTTTTGGACTGGAAACTCGCATGGACCCTATTTTTGTCTCCTCTTTTTTTGTTTAATCATGAACACTGACCTTAACTGAGGTAAGTGTTTTAGATGTTGAGATTCTTTTGTGACTTCAAGGATGAGTTTTGGTTTGCCACGACTGTCACCACTGTTCCATGTTTTCTTCATATGTGGATTTTGGATCTCATTGTAGTTAACTGGTGTTTCAAAGCTTTAGAAACGACTTTGTAATCTTTTCCAAACAGATTGATGTCATTGAATTCTTTTCTCAGGACTGAACTGACTTGAACTTTTTTATCCCTTACCAAAATGAAATAGTTTAAAAACTACATTTGTTTGCTAACCTGTGATGAAAAAAGCAAAAACAGAAGACATCTGTAAAGGGCAAATACTTTTTATAGCACTGCATCAAACTCTGCTCCAAACATCAGCTGTTTTTCTGCCAACAGTCATAATAAATGTCAGACCTTTAAATACAGAGAGATTTCTGTTAAACTTGAACATAATGTTAATCCACACAGTAACACCTGTAGCTAATAACTCTGATGAGGAACTTGTTGTAAAAATAGGAGATAAATAAGTGGAAGAACAATCAAAGGGCACTTTTCTGTTTCCTGGGAAGCTGAATAGTATTAGACATGTCAACACATTATTTCATGGCATACTCACCTGCTTCTCTTCACAGCTAATAGTCGCCGTGGGAAACAAGTTCCTCTCTCAGGACAGAAGAGTAACTTTTATTCTTGGATCCAAGAAGCAGTGATAAATATAACTTGAAGGGAGGCTTGGTGTCCATTTATTTCTCCTTTCCATATTTTGTTTAGACATTTATTTTGGATGATGTTGTAAAGGATTTATACAACTTTTCTTTTTGGGGGATTTAAATCTAACCAAATAAATGTTCATAAATATAAAGAATTAGGGTGACCATAGCCTAATGGGGAATTAGAATGAATGCTGAACTTGTTTAGAAATATAATTAGTGTGAATCTATTTTGTATTTATCTAAATTAGTAGAAAACCTTAAACACAGATGGTTTTTGTCATCATTTAGTCCTGATCTCAAAAATAGATTTATTGACTCGACTTAATTGTTTTCTTGCATACATACATACTAACATACAAACATTCATACATACATACATACATAAAAACATACAGTACATAAATCCATCCATCCATCCATCCATCCATCCATCCATCCATCCATCCATCCATCCATCCATCCATCCATCCATCCATCCATCCATCCATCCATCCATCCATGCATATATTCATATGTACATGCATGCATACAGACATACTGTACATTTATACGCAGTAGTGCACATAAGTGGTCCGCAGGTCCGCACACACTGTCAAAATATAAAATGCGCACCAGATGAAAAGTTGCAACACGCGTTTGCGTACTTAACATTGGTTTGGCTGAGCTGCGTGAATTTTTAGGTTAATCAGAGGCGGGGTTCATTGTCAAATAAATGAAGAATCCCGTTGACTTCTTTTGTTTGACTGATATGTTTCTCAGCCAGAGCGCCGAAGTTCCAGCTGATCAGCTGATGCTGCGTCTCTCTCTGTCTCTGTGTATCAGTTTGCCAGTGTGACGGATTTTCAGTCAGTCAGATCAGTGCAGCTGACTGCAGGATTCTGCATCGCGGCAAAACTGAAAAAATTCACTGAATAAGACAAATAGACCATCGTGGCACAGACGTGTATAACTACCTTTTTGTGCTATAAAATACAGAAAACCACCTGTTTTAATCAACAGTATCAGCGTATTTGTCTGTGATCCGCGCCATTTTGAATGCGCGCAAAGCACTATGGGATATGCAGTCAATGCCCCATAACTGTCCACTGTATCTTTTTATCTGACTGCATCACATTACAAACATCCTCATCATTTCAAAACAAAAAACAGTTACAGTAAATGACAGAAGCCCCAACAGCTGACTAATAAATTTCAACACCAAACTGTTAAATGTAGATTAAAGTGAACAATCAAACCTGTAAACAATCCAACCTGAACTCTGAAGGTTTTTTTTTTACCAGTATTTTTATATTTTACTGGTTTCTCTTGATTTTTTCAACAATTAAAGGATTTTTATTGAAACAAATATGGAGCCAGGTAAAGTAAACAGACTGAATTTGAAGCTTGATGAAACCAAAAACAAAGCAGAGGAGCTCGGAAGAGACACAGCGAGACACATTTAAAAATGTGAGGACCAAGCAACAACCCTAGGTTCTCTTCTGAGAACCAGGCCAAAAATATTATGTGCACCCCTGTTTATACGTACATGCATACATACATCCATACGACTAGCCCAAATCCATCTGTGTTTGTCTGTGTCTCTTTCCGTTCAGCTCAGACCCCAGTCGGCTGAGGCAGAAGGCCGCCCATCCTGAGCCGGGTTCTGCTAGAGGTTTCTTCCTGTTAAAAGGGAGTCGTTCCTTTCCACCATCGCAAATCGTGCTGCTCAGGATGGGGGATTGAGCTGAACTAACAATTCAGCCCAATCGGCTAGTTTCTTAGATAGAAAAATGTTTTATTACTAATTGATTGATTTTTCTGTGAAGTGCCTTGAAATGGCTTTGTCATGAACTAGCGCTTTATAAATAAATAAACTTGAACTTGACATACATACATGCATACATGCATATGTACATGCATGCATACATTCATACGTACATACATAAATACATACATACATACATATGTGCATGCATACATACATGCATGCATATATACATGCATGCAGACATACATACATACATACATACAGACAACATTTGATCAACTTTTTTCAGTCAAGCTTCCCCTTCAAGTAAGTTTATTTGTATCGTGCCAATTCTCAACAAAAGAAATCTATACAAAAGCACCAGTCATATAGATTAAATTGAATCCAGTTGTAATTGAGGTTTCTGTGGGTGTTTAGCTCTTACTCGTGTTTTCTCGTCTCCTCATTAAGGATTGCAGATTACTTTTTGCTCATTCTTACACAGAGCAGTAACACTTACGTTTACCCAAAACACTGCTAATAATAAATCTTTGAGATTAGGTTTACACCTGGTGATTTACCACAGACAAACAAACTTCCCTGTTATCCTGATTTTGAAAACATACATGAACTTTTACAAACCAAACTTCTGATGTTTGGCAGCCATTAAAAAACCTTAAAACGTTTTCCAGCCTGAACTGTGAACAGTTTTTTGTGTGTTCTACAACACATGAAATATAAAACACTGTGAATATTTAGTAAAAATTAGTCTTTGTAATTTGTTTTCCTTTCCTTATGTATCTTTTCTTTGCGTAAACTTAGTCCCTGCAAATCAGTAACTTTTAAAAGAGCAACTGTCAGGTTCAGTTACCAGGTAGGGGGGGGTTGAACTGAACTCCAAAGCGACCCAACTCCAAGACACACACACGAGAACCAGTAATCAGTGATAGTGAGTTTATTGTATAACATGCACAAGACAACAGTACAGTGAAACTGAAATGTGCACGATGAAAAACCCAGGACTGGAACGGCAGTGGGGTGGAGACTCGATCCTGGAGGAGATGTGTGTTAGTGACACATGAAAACAGCCCGCTGCAGTGTGCGGGGATAGTACTCGGATACTCACAGTGACGCGGTGACTGAAGCTGCGTGTGGTGAGATCCGAGGGACACTGCAGCGGGGGTGGTGCTCCAGGAGTCGAGGCAGTACGGTGAGGTCCGGGACGCGGTGCTGTCGATGCCTGCGTGGGTCCAGCAGGGGAGGCAGCAGCGCGCTCACCGGAGAGGTGTGGATCCAGAGGCGACCAGGGACAGACAGGAGCCAGAGGGAAAAAGCCAGTCGCGTATCTCCGCAACTGAGCTCTAATACTTCCGTGTCAAAAACCAGTGCTCACAATATGCGGGTACTCACCACGCAGAGGCACTGGCTCTGGAGGATGCTCCAGGACACGGGTCCGAGGACGGGGAAAGGAGAGCGGGTCGGAATGCTCACGACCGCTGAAACCCCGTCGGAGGTGAGTCCTCTTTCCGGCTCCAGGGGCTGTCTGCACAGTATTACTGTGGCAGGAGTGACAGCAGCGCGGTGACCGGTGAGACACTCAGAGCTGGAGGAGCGCTCCAGCATATAGGACTAGGAGATGAGGAAGAGAAGGCAGGTTAGTAGCACTAACGAAAACAACTGTCATAAATAATCCCCGGCCACTCTGTACCACGTTAAGGGTGTGTAAGAGTACGAACTGGCGCCTGTCTGTGGTTCTTCCTCTGTTTAAATACCCAGCTCTCCTGAGCTGGGTAACGATCCACACCTGCAACCACTGATGACTGCCACGCCCTGGAACTGACAATTAGTGTCACAAGCACCACACTTACCAGCTGCAGAGATCCCCANGGCGGAGGCGTTGGAGGACCGTCGCGGACGGCGACGTCCTCGAACCCTGACGGAGGCGTTGGAGGACCGTCGCGGACGGCGACGTCCTCGAACCCAGGCGGATGTGCTGGAGGACCGTCGCGGACGGCGACGTCCTCGAACCCTGGCGTTGGAGGCGCGTCGCGGACGGCGACGCCCTCGGACCCAGGCGTTGGAGGCACGTCGCGGACGGCGACGCCCTCGGACCCAGGCGTTGGAGGACCGTCGCGGACGGCGACGTCCTCGAACCCTGGCGGCGGCGTTGGAGGACCGTCGCGGACGGCGACGTCCTCGAACCCTGACGGAGGCGTTGGAGGACCGTCGCGGACGGCGACGTCCTCGGACCCAGGCGTTGGAGGACCGTCGCGGACCGCGACGTCCTCGGACCCGGGAGGAAGCGCTGGAGGGCCGTCGCGGACGACGACGCCCTCGGCCCCTGGCGTTGGAGGCGCGTTGCGGACTGCAACGCCCTCGAACCCAGGAGAAGGGCGGACAGCGGTCGGCGGGACCCTCAGGCGGACAGCGGTCGGCGGGACCCTCAGGCGGACAGCGGTCGGCGGGACCCTCAGGCGGACAGCGGTCGGCGGGACCCTCTGGCGGACAGCGGTCGGCGGGTCCCTCGGGCGGACAGCTGGCGTCGAGACCCTCGGGCGAACAGGAGGCGTCGGGACCCTCGGGCGAACAGGAGGCGTCGGGACCCTCGGGCGAACAGGAGGCGTCGGGACCCTCGGGCGAACAGGAGGCGTCGGGACCCTCGTGAGACCTGGAGGCGTCGGGACCCTCGTGAGACCTGGAGGCGTCGGGACCCTCGTGAGACCTGGAGGCGTCGGGACCCTCGTGAGACCTGGAGGCGTCGGGACCCTCGCGAGACCTGGAGGCGTCGGGACCCTCGCGAGAACCAGAGGCATCGGGACCCTCGCGAGCACCGGAACCTGGACCCTCGCGAGAACCGGAACCTGGACCCTCGCGAGAACCGGAACCTGGACCCTCGCGAGAACTGGAACCGGGACCCTCAGGAACTCTGGAACCGGGACCCTCAGGAACTCTGGAACCGGGACCCTCAGGAACTCTGGAACCGGGACCCTCAGGAACTCTGGAACCGGGACCCTCTGGAACTCTGGAACCGGGACCCTCTGGAACTCTGGAACCGGGACCCTCTGGAACTCTGGTCCTGGGTGCGTCGCGGACTGCGACGTCCTCGAGGCTGGAACCCATGTTCAGCCAGGAGCGGGTCCGGGCAGCAGAGGAGTGGAGAGCGGACAAAGCATCTCTGACACCGGGTGGAACGGTGGGTGCTGGGGGGCTGGCAGCAGCGGATGAAGAACAGGCATGAGCTTTAACCTGTTTGTAGCAGATGCAGCTTCCCCGGGCTATGGCAATGTGAACGGCCAGGTCCGAGACCTGGGGAAGCTGCCGAAACTGTGGGTGCTGTGAAAAAATGTCCTGTGCCAGTCCAAGAGAGAAATGAATGTACTTTAAGTCTGTGGACTTAAAAGCTGCTGCCAGCACCCGGTCCAGTCTCTCCATGGGGACCTGGATCTCGGGGTTAGGTGTGGTCTGGAGCTGGGTCAGGGAGTTCATTTTGGCCAGTTCGTTCTGTCAGGTTCAGTTACCAGGTATGGGGGGTTGAGCTGAACTCCAAAGCGACCCAACTCCAAGACACACACACGAGATCCAGTAATCAGTGATAGTGAGTTTATTGTATAACATGCACAAGACAACAGTACAGTGAAACTGAAATGTGCACGATGAAAAACCCAGGACTGGAACGGCAGTGGGGTGGAGACTCGATCCTGGAGGAGAGGCTCGTTATTGACATGAAAACAGCCCGCTGCAGTGTGCGGGGATAGTGCTCGGATACTCACAGTGACGCGGTGACTGAAGCTGCGTGTGGTGAGATCCGAGGGACACTGCAGCGGGGGTGGTGCTCCAGGAGTCGAGGCAGTACGGTGAGGTCCGGGACGCGGTGCTGTCGATGCCTGCGTGGGTCCAGCAGGGGAGGCAGCAGCGCGCTCACCGGAGAGGTGTGGATCCAGAGGCGACCAGGGACAGACAGGAGCCAGAGGGAAAGAGCCAGTCGCGTATCTCCGCAACTGAGCTCTAATACTTCCGTGTCAAAAACCAGTGCTCACAATATGCGGGTACTCACCACGCAGAGGCACTGGCTCTGGAGGATGCTCCAGGACACGGGTCCGAGGACGGGGAAAGGAGAGCGGGTCGGAATGCTCACGACCGCTGAAACCCCGTCGGAGGTGAGTCCTCTTTCCGGCTCCAGGGGCTGTCTGCACAGTATTACTGTGGCAGGAGTGACAGCAGCGCGGTGACCGGTGAGGCACTCAGAGCTGGAGGAGCGCTCCAGCATATATAGCTGAGAGAGGAAAGAGAAGGCAGGTTAGCAGCACTACCATAACAACTGTCATAATTAATCCCCGGCCACTCTGTACCACGTTAGGGTGTGTAAGAGACAACGAACTGGCGCCTGTCTGTGGTTCTTCCTCTGTTTAAATACCCAGCTCTCCTGAGCTGGGTAACGATCCACACCTGCAACCACTGATGACTGCCACGCCCTGGAACTGACAATTAGAGTCACAAGCACCACACTCACCAGCTGCAGAGATCCCCATAGTCACCAGTGAAACACACAACTTACAGTGAAAAAACCATCACCAGATCACAAATCCCCAACACAAAACCCCAGACCCTGACAGTCATGAAGATGCCTGTTTTTTTCCCATAAACTCAGTGTTATTCTGCATTTCCAACAATAACAATAGTTAAACCACCTGTCTTTGCTGTTCCCAACTGTCTGTTGTACACGCACAGTTTACATACTGCAACATCATACCCGCCCTCTCTGATAACTCCAGTACCACGCTCTGTCAGGTCTTGGGGTTTTGGGTGTTTTATTATGTTCTATACTTCGGGGGTTTTTTGTCAGTAGTTGTTTTTCCTTTTGTTCTCATTCAGTATCTTGTCAGCTTGTTTCATCATTTCCTGTGTTCATCCTCTTTGCTCCCCAGGTGTGTCTTGTTATTGATTAGCTCCTCTGTTTCATTCACTCCCAGTGTTCCCAGGTGTTCTGTGTTTGTAATCAGTTTGGTGTTTGTATTTAAACCTTTTGTGCCTGTTAATCAGTGTCGGGTTGTTGTTGCTGCTTGTATGTCGCTAGTCATCTTTGTCGCTAAACCCTAGTCTGTTTTGTCCCGTCTCCTGGAGCGTTCCTCCAGGTTCCGAGGTGCCTCTGCGCTGGCCGTCTGCCGCGCCGTATGAGGACTTTGTTCACGGGTTCCCTTGTCGTGTCTCCACACGACCGTCTCCTCTTGTCTCAGTCTCTGGATTACTTTTGTGTTTTTCACCCCTGGACTTTCATCCCTTATGTAAGTTTGTTTTTGCTGCCCCGTCAGCATTTTTAGTTCTTATTAAACTTTTTGTTGCACTTTAGTTTTGTGTTCCTCCTCACTGCATTTGGGTCCAACTTTAAAACCTCCACCACACGTGACACGCTCTGAAAGTTAGCATGTCTGAGACCCAGCGAGACACACTTAAAAATGAGCAGACCAGTGCTTAATTTGTAAAGTGGTAGGTCCCGGAACGCAGAGAGGGGGCGGTTCCGGCAAGTCAAAAGGGAGGTTCGAGGTTACGCCCCCCCCCCCCCCCCCCCCCCCCCCCCCCCCCC
>SSNP01000097.1:1993105-2006675 GCA_006937955.1 Pachypanchax playfairii
CCCCCCCCCCCCCCCCCCCCCCTTCTCCGCGAAAAAAAGAACATCACTTTGAGCATAACAGGGTCATATTTATTTTAATTTTATAACACTGTCCTGACATAAATGAAAAAAAAAAACGTGACCACATCAGTGTTTACATGTAGTACTGGGGCGAAATGTTGACATAAATGAAACCTAGGCTGATACGGCAGCATTGTTGTCAGGAATATACAGTTGTTTCCAACATACCAACAAAATTTCATCAAAATCCGTCCAGTAGTTTCTGAGTAATGTTGTTAACAAACAAACAAATCAGTCGGCGGAGGTAATCATTGCGCGACTCAGCCTGTGTAACCTGATCCCCCCCTCTGTTTCCCGTGGCCTAAATTCACTTTAGAATGCATCTAAATTAAAACACAAGATATTTTGGTGTAACCTCAATGAAGATACAGTACAAAACAGATAATTCTTAATGCAAAACATTAATTAAATGTATTTATTTATTTATTACTGGGGTGGGGGATGCGGATCCAACAAGATAGGTCCCGGATCGAACAGAGGAGGTGCCGGATCGCGATCCGGCTGGATCCGGCACAAATTAAGCTCTGGAGCAGACCAAGCAATAACCATAGGTTCTCCCCTGAAAACCCATTTATGTGCACCTTTGTTTATAGGATTTGGTTGAGAACGGTATGTGATTCACGTTGGTTTTTTCCCCTTGACCTTCCATGTAATATTTATACTCCTTTAATCTCTTTACTGACAGCAATTCCATGTCATAATAGTTTCTACTGCTCACGTTATTATGTCAAGATGAGCCGTTCCTTTCCAGATAACACAAATCCAAAAGCCAGGCATATAGAGTTTAATCAAAAACTGAATGATCCTTCAATGGACTGAAGTCATCTTTACAGTTACTGTAATGTCCAGTTGATCTGCTTTGTTTATACAGTGATAGAGAATTTGGCTACCTATGTCCTTTTCTCTCTCCATACATGTATATATACCGTATGTGTGTAAAATTTGAAGTGCACCATTTTTACAAGTGAACTTAATTTGACCTTCTGTAAAGTTTTCACTGCAAAAGTCCAACTCTCCCCTGTTTTAGTGCTTATTGCATAACATGTTTTTCTTAACAAGGTGGTAAACTGCAGGAACCATGATCACTGTCTGATCCATAAACCGATGACTAAATGTTTTGGCTTAATTACAGTTAACATGTAAAAAGTCCATTGCTGTTCAAATTTTCAGATGCTTAAAGGTCCCATGTTATGAAAAATCCACCTTTTCTGGGATTTGGGGGGTTATTGTGTGTCTGTGGTGCATATACATGCATACAAAGTTGGGAAAAAAACATCCACTCTGTTTTGAATGAGATAGGGGTTTCTGAATCAAGACTAATAAGTGTGCAGTTCTGTGCAAAATTGTCCCGGCATTCTACGTCACAAGCCGGGAGGGGGTTGTGCTCTGAGGGGGTTCACACACCCTCTGAGAACTTTCTCCACCCACCAGGTACAGCAGTAACATCCTCGGACCCCCGCAATTCTGTTACTGATTCGAAACCACTGGTTCAGATTAGGAAACTCACCACACAAAATGCTGTTGTTGGCTGATCAGAAGAACACAAAACAGTTCATCAGGTCCCAGTTGTAGAGGACAGAAGAGCAGCATGGGTTGAATTTATTTATGATAGTGTTACCGTAGCCAAGCTGCTGCTAATGAAGAGCTAACACTGTTACTGGAGCCAATCTGCTGCTAACGAAGAGCTAACACTGTTACTGGAGCCGAGCTGCGAAGAAGAAGAACGGAACCGAGGTGCCGCTCAGCCGAGCTGCTCATAAAGAAGAGCTAACACTGTTCCATCTCTTTCTAGGTCAAACTGGTAAGATTAAAGAACCGCATCTCTACCAGACACAGCAAAACAACACAGATACATGAGTAAATATCAGACTAACCTTTCAATAACGTGATGTTGGAATCTTCAGTTCCTGAGTCCAAAGTTTTTAATCGCATTTTAAAGCCATTTCTAGGCACTGCAACATTTGTTTATCGTTAATTGCAGTGTAATCAGGTGTTTGTTTACCAGCACTGCTAACATCTCCGATGTCTCACAAACGTATGCAGGGAACAGAGATGGGCAGGACTTAGAGCTGTTAGGCTCAAACTGCCCAGCCCACCTGAAACAGAGCATTTCAAACTGAGGTGAGATGAGACAAAATTGGGATCAACAGCTGAACTTTCAAAAAGGGACAATTTGAACAATGCATGGCTTTTACATGTCATTAAGTTGTAAAAGAAATGATTCAGAGTGTGTGAAAAGTGCATAATATGGGAGTTTTAAGATGCCGAAACTACCATCACATGCTTCTAATTACATCTCCTTATTTCATGATATCGTATCACTTGAGCATAAACTTTAAAAATTTTCAGTCAACTTCATTTGATTGTGGACAGACTGAATTTACTGACTTAATTAGCTAGGTGAATTAGCTAGGGGAATTAGCTAGGTGAATTAGCTGGGTGAATTAGCTAGGTGTATTAGCTAGGTGAATTAGCTGGGTGAATTAGCTAGGTGTATTAGCTAGATGAATTAGCTGGGTGAATTAGCTGGGTGAATTAGCTAGGTGAATTAGCTGGGTGAATTAGCTAGGTGAATTAACTGGGTGAATTAACTGGGTGAATTAGCTAGGTAAATTAACTGGGTGAATTAGCTGGGTGAATTAGCTAGGTGAATTAGCTGGGTGAATTAGCTAGGTGAATTAGCTGGGTGAATTAGCTAGGTGAATTAGCTGGGTGAATTAGCTGGGTGAATTAGCTAGGTGAATTAGCTGGGTGAATTAGCTAGGTGAATTAGCTGGGTGAATTAGCTAGGTAAATTAACTGGGTGAATTAGCTATGTGTATTAGCTACGTGTATTAGCTGGGTGAATTCACTGTCTGAAGGGCTTGAGGCCTCTGCAGAAAAGTAACTCTGATTCTAGCTCATTTCTCTCCATCTTGCCTTAACACTTGCTTCAAGCCACCTCCTCCACGGGGCACAATACTCTGTCTGGTTTACCTTCATCTTAAAGTCAAGCATTTAAAAGACTGCTGTTGCTGAGACGTATACCTGCTTATGTATGAATGTTGGCTAAATGTGATTAGTTGTTATGTGTTGTATACTGTAACTCTGTTATCTGTATTGTTTCTTTTTTTAAGCCCCCCTCGAAAATGAGATGGTGCATATCAAGGGGTTTTTCTTTCAATAAATTTTAAATATTAATGCCTGTAGGGATAGTAAAAACACTCAATAGTCACTTAATTAGAGACACCTGTTTACATGGAATTACATAATAACTGGAATTTGGAAAAAAGACCAGGCCTATTTAATTCCCAGTCACACCCCACACCACAATATAAACGCATCTCAGCCCACATTCTTTCACCCCCCTCCTCCCTCCACCACCATTATCTTTTCTTTCATTAATACCTGGGAGTCAAAGCTTGTCCAGTTCATACTGAGACACCCTGAACTCCAGTCAGAGAGGTGGGCTGACTGACCTATTTGATAGACTGGTTTGATATGAAACCATAAATTATACACTAAATTAATATCACCTTGTTTGAAGATGCAGGACACCATATTGCTTCAATGGAGCCATGAAGAGAACTGCTTGTCTTTAAACAGCTAACCATTAACACTGAGTTTGTCTTCCATGATTACAATCTGTGTTCCATCACTGACAGTACCCCTGCTCAGGAACAGGACTCTGCAGCGCTCCAGGATTTCCTTCAGGGGCTGGATGTTACTTGTTTACAGTGTCTGTTGGACGTTTGAGATTCTGCTGAAGGGACTCTTGTGTGATCTCGTACTGTCATCTGTCCCCTTGCAATAGTTTCTGTTTGTCATCTGACTCTGCTGTGTCAATCAGTCCACCTGTGTTTCTCATCATCACACCTTTGTGTACAGTCCCTGGTTTTCAGATCTTCCTTTTGTCAGACCTGTCATTTCTTTGCCTGTCCTTTCTTGAAGTTTGTGTTCCTGGTCCTAGCCCGGCGTGTTCCTTGGATTCCACAGTCTACTTATTGTATGTACTCTACCCCTTCCATTTCTTTCACCAGAACATTCAGATCACTACAATAAGGGATTTTTCTTTCCAGCAACAGGAACAGCTCTTTCCTAGAGTGTATCCTGAACCAGAGCACACTTAACACTCTGATATCTGATTAAACTTTATACAATATCAGATATATTGCCTCTCTTGTGCGTCAGGAACATCTGTAATCGCATCCCCGTCCAACCTGATTTCATCTTCAGCTCTGATCACTTTAGTTTAAATTAACACTTTTTATTATTGTGTAATTATAACAGGTTTAATGACTAACTGCAGCATTGTATAATATAATCACCATCATGCGTCCCACCCCAGACCAATAAGAATGTTTCTGAACATCCAACTCAAGTTAAATTTCAACCAGGAACACGTTTCATGTTGACATGAGCAGATTCTGGGAAGAACCTCTACAATCACGGTTAAAAGCCAAAGTGTGTCTTCTGGTTTACAAACAAAACACCTGACGGGAAAGGCCAGTTGGAAATTAGGCAATCAAGATAAAAAAAAGCAACAGGCTTTATTGCTGCAAGTCACTAAACCACCATAAACCCAGAATCACTGAACGCTCCCAATACAACAATGTGACCTGAATCCAGGTAGAATGGGACTCTTACCTTCACTAGGTCCCTTAATTTGTTTCAATCACCAGATGTTGAATCAACACTTGATGGAGAAGATAAAGTGTTTAAGTTACATTAAACTCCATATTTACTTCATTATTTAACCCTGTTTTCTTCTAATATGTCACTGATGTCCAATGTGAAGACATCCATACCTTAGCTTCACAGCTGAAGAAAATGATCTGCTGTCAGCAGGAACCTGAAGAAACGTGGACGTTCAGGACTGAGCTGGATGTTTGGACCATGTGGACAACACCTCTGTTCTACATGTCCATGGGTATGGGGACAACAGCTCTGTTCTACATGTCCATGGGTATGTGGACAGCAGCTCTTTTCTACATGTCCATGGGTATGTGGACAGCAGCTCTGTTCTACATGTCCAAGTGTATGTGGACAGCAGCTCTTTTCTACATGTCCATGGGTATGTGGACAGCAGCTCTGTTCTACATGTCCAAGTGTATGTGGACAGCAGCTCTGTTCTACATGTCCAAGTGTATGTGGACAGCAGCTCTGTTCTACATGTCCACGGGTATGTGGACAACAGCTCTGTTCTACATGTCCACGGGTATGTGGACATCAGCTCTGTTCTACATGTCCACGGGTATGTGGACAACAGCTCTGTTCTACATGTCCACGGGTATGTGGACAACAGCTCTGTTCTACATGTCCACGGGTATGTGGACATCAGCTCTGTTCTACATGTCCACGGGTATGTGGACATCAGCTCTGTTCTACATATCCATGGGTATGTGGACAGCAGCTCTGTTCTACACATGTCCACGGGTATGTGGACAGCAGCTCTGTTCTACATGTCCACGGGTATGTGGACATCAGCTCTGTTCTACATGTCCACAGGTATGTGGACAGCAGCTCTGTTCTACACATGTCCATGGGTATGTGGACAGCAGCTCTGTTTTACATGTCCATGGGTATGTGGACAGCAGCTCTGTTCTACACATGTCCATGGGTATGTGGACAGCAGCTCTGTTTTACATGTCCACGGGTATGTGGACATCAGCTCTGTTCTACATGTCCACGGGTATGTGGACAGCAGCTCTGTTCTACACATGTCCATGGGTATGTGGACAGATCATCAGCTGTCAGCTCAGTCTGGTCACGTCTTCCTGAGACACGTCCAGACATGATCCAGGTGTTCCTGCAGCTCACCTGCCAGCTGCCTGATCCCAGACCTGCCGGGACATTCAGCAGACACACTGCAGCTGTGTGACGGCGCCAGCTGAGGAAAAAGACTCATTCATTTCACACCTGACGGCAGCATAAAGACACTGGCTCACAGAGAATAAAGACATGAGACAGATTCCCGTACGTGACCGGACATGAAGACCTCTGTACATACCGAGCAGCACGGACACCA
This sequence comes from Pachypanchax playfairii, assembly GCA_006937955.1. Taxonomy (NCBI): domain Eukaryota; kingdom Metazoa; phylum Chordata; class Actinopteri; order Cyprinodontiformes; family Aplocheilidae; genus Pachypanchax; species Pachypanchax playfairii. The sequence goes on from SSNP01000097.1 coordinate 1,999,173, forward strand.
CGGTGGCAATAAGAAGCCAGTTCTTCTTCAGCAGGCTTCTGAAATTCACGCCCCGTCGCTCTTTGTTGCTCATTATTTCAGCGGAGTTGATCCCGATTTTTATTCCACCAGATTAAAAAAAAACACGCGTGTTTTTCGGTGATCCGTATAAGAACGCAATAAGGTTCCTGCAGACACGGTGTGAGGATGGAGGAGGCAGCAGTCGTCTGATGGCGGTGCGCGTGAGGGAGGGGAGGAGGAGAGCGCGTGCGTGTGATTCGCTCCCTCCTTCTCTCAACCCCCCACATAATATGGAGCTGTATTTAAATAAGTTATGATTGCCTGACATGCAACAGAAGACGGAAACATGATGTTATTAGTTAAAACTTTTATTCTGTAACATTTAACCGGATGTAACCGGTTCAGTCTGTTTAAAGGTAAAATATGTAAGATTTTGAGAGTGAAATACTCAAACAACAGTCTTGTGTCCCACTGATGTTGAAAATAAGGTTCAGTTGTAATAGATTTTTATCTGTCATTTTAAAAACAGTGTTCCAGGACAGAATCGTTGTTTAAAAAACTATTCCAAGTCCAGACGTCCTGGTTTCATAGCAAATCACATGTGAGTCTGCAAGGCTGCTAAGCAGTGGTGGAGCCAGAAAACTTTTAATGGGGTGGCCCAGATGGAACTGTTAATGTTTTGGGGTGTCCAACATGTCACACCAAAAATGCTGTTTTAAAGCACCTCAAACCAAACATATAAAACATTTTGACATTGGCAGCATTGGAAAAGATTTATTATTATTCCAAGTATTTTTACTTATTAGTGCAGGTAAAGTAACAACAATGCATTACAAAAATATATAAAATAAAAAATATATAAATGTGTCTGAGGTGACCAATAGGGTGGCCAGAACTCAGCGTGGGGTGACTGTGCCCCCCCCACCCTCCCCAGCTCCGCCCCTGCAAGTCTTCAACACAAGCAGCTTTAATTCCACAATGTCCTGTTGCAAAGAGTAAAAGAAGCAAATCTGACGTAACTTGTAGTAAACCTAACCCTGCTCAGGCCTATAGTCTGAGCCCAAGCCCGGCCGGGTCTGACAGGTTTTCAAATTGCCCGAACCCAGCCCGCCCCCCTTTTTTCTGCATGATCCAACAACACAGTAACAGCTGACCTTATTTTGACATAAAAAATCATCTTTAAGCCTCCTTCCTGACACCATGCAGAAACAGAACAGCATCAACAGTGTCAGGGGCAAGTCCAGTCCTCCTAAACGTGCGCTCGCTACTGCTGCTGCAGGTTGGCTGGGACATTCAGCACCGAGCGGGCCAGGCGTGCCGGTAGCGGTAACTCCAGAAACAGTCGCTGGCATTTGGGGTGTGAGAGAGAAGGTGGCCGGCGAGAGAGGGAGTGGGGCGGGAAGTTACGAGTGTTGCATTCAAATGTCACTATTTAAGTTGGATAAACAATGAACACAACACTTTAATTTGCAGGTAAAAAACAAGCCCGAGCCCAGCCCGCATCCAACGTGTCCACCCCCGAGGGGCCCGAAGCCCAGCCCGAGGGGCCGAAGCCTGGCCGGCGGGCCTCTGGGCTTTCAGGCCCCTCGGTCCGAGGGGCCTGAAAGCCCAGCCATCAGGCTCAAATACAGGGCTCTAATGACATCCTTCCCAAAAACTAAACCAATACAAGAGAAACTAAAGGAGGATCAACATTGGAACTGGCAACCCAGCAGAAAAATCTGGGAGGGGAGGAGGTTAGTGGCTGCGAGCAGAGAGGTTTGTTTTTCTACATGAACTTTGGGACTCAGATTTGATGACAAAGTCTTACATTCTTAAATACCTTTAAAGGAACTAACATGCCCTTCAGTAGTTTGGTATCATTGTGTGCACCACCCTGAACATGGACCACATAAAGCAAAGACCAGATCTATCTGAGGAGCTCAGAGATATTTTACATCTCCATGTTAAAGACTACAGACCTCCAAGCAGCTTCATGTTCCTGTGACCACAGCAGATAGTATCATTAAATAGTAGCAGGACGATGTCCAGGACATGGACACAAGAGGACATACAAGACCCTGGTGGACCAGATGGAGAGAGACAAGGGTAAAGACAAAAAATGAGGAAACCGTCAAAACCATTTGAGCAGAACTTCAAGGTCCATCAGTCTCTGAAGACTTCATAAGATCCAAGAGGTTCCAGTACTGACAGAAAACAAACAGAGCCAAAATTATAATTAAACTAAATGTATGTTGACAAACCCTGAAGCTCATTGGAGAAGATCCTGGACTAAAAACTGGAGTATTTTGGTCAGAAATAACTATTTTCAGCACAAAACTTACATATTTCCTGAATTTCTGTTTTTGTCACACTTGAATGTTTCAGATAATCAAACAAATATTAGTATCAGACAAAGTAAATAACCTGATAAGATAAGTGGTTGTGCCACTATTAGCAGCAACAACTGTAGTCACGCTTGTATGCTAACGGGTAAAGGGGAGTTTTACGTCTTTGGAGACATTTTGACCTGCTCTGCTTTGAGGAATGGTTTTAACTGAGACACGTTTAAAGATTTTGACCTTGATTAAGGTGTTTAAGATCAAGTCATTGTTATTGTTAATGGGTTTTAATGTTGTTTTGTTCGTTTTCATGGAGCCTTACTGGGTTTAGATTTAGTTTTAGGGTCTTCGTGTAATTTGCTTTTTCCTGTCTGGTTTGTTTATTGTCTTTAGTTTCTGATGAGTCTCCTCTCGGTTGTATTTGTTTTTATTGTATTGGTTGATTAAATCCTCTTGTATATTTAAGTTATGTGTTTTATTCAGTTCATGCTTTCATGTAGGACCTTATTTGTTCTTCTGGTGTTTTCCGAGTTCCTCTCGATGTCATTTTGGGTCGTATTCCTTTGCCTCTGGTGTTCTTTATTACTAATACCTTGCCCTATACTCTCCAGCTGTCCTCACTCAGTCATCACCTGATACGTACTCTTTGGTTTGTTCCAAAACATTTCTTCCAAAAAGGAAACTGGACTTATTTTTCCATCTCTTGGGTGTGTTTTATCTTTTATCCAATAGGCTTCTTTAGTTCTGATCATGTGTTAGACGTTCCAGGCTTAACTGACACACCTGTCCCTCCTGAGAGTCGTTAAGTCAGACAGAGAGGACGATGGTTTGAAAGACAAAAGGAAGCCTCATATGTCAAACAGAAAAACCTGTAACATGGTCTCTGGTTCCATCAGTCTAGTACATGTACTGCGGTTCCTGGACAGTTAAGGAGGTGAAACAGTTAATTGCAAAATCTCACATTAACAAGTCGCAGGTGACGATGACTTAACGAGTCTCAGGAGTCTCGCGGCTTCTCATCCAGTCACCAGGCCTGCACAGCCTAGATGTGGCTTGAGTCTAGGGGCCCCATGTGTTACAGGGGCCCTCATTAGCCAGCTAAGAGTGTCCCCCCCCCAGGTCAAGTGGGGAGTGTGGAGGGGTCTCAGACGAGTGTAGCCTAGGGGCCCCTGTACACCTTAATCCTCCCCTGTCTGTCACCTTGACAACTCATTCACTCATATATACCAAAAAAACACCCAAAAAATGATTGTCATTGTGAGCGGGGGGGCATCTTACCCCAGTCAGGCTGTCTGGTGGAATGAAGTGAATGGAAGGTAAGTGATCTGCACGAGCATTCTGATCACACTGAAATATTTGTTCAGCTGGTTTGGTGTTTTACAACGTGTGACTATAATTCTTGAACAGGTTCAATGCAGCTTCTCATTTTGAAAAAAACAACTTAATCGTGCAGCATGTTTGTGGATCACAGCTACGGTAATGTGAGTTAACAAGTTATATAATTTATAATCAGTTTGGTTTGTTAAAAACCTCCTGTGTTATGATGCAGGACATTTCAGTGAATATGTCCGACTTTTTCCACACTGGACTTCTTCTTGTATATTTGTAAAAAGAAATCTTGAACCTATTTTGTTTTGCAAATTGATGTCACTTTTATGTCCAAGATTTTTCAGACAATGAAGAGAATAATGTATTATTATTTATTATAAAATGATGTCAAAATCTAAATATTACCACTCCATCCAGGACTTGGACTCCTCCACTCAGGACCTATACCACTCCATCCAGGACCTGGACTCCTCCACCCAGGACCTATACCACTCCATCCAGGACCTGGACTCCTCCACCCAGGACCTATACCACTCCATCCAGGACCTGGACTCCTCCAGATGAAATGGTCGGGCAGCATCAGCAGGGACTTTCTCACCCAGAGTCTCATCTCTTCTCTCCCCTCTGGATGGAGCTACAGATCACGGTGCACCAAGACGCAAGACCAGGTTCTTCTCACAATCAGGTATGAGGACTGTAAGTCTAATGAATTCCAGACATTTAATTTGGGTGATTGACATGAATACAGACTAACGAGTATCCATTTAGAGTCGTGCACACTTTCATCCACACATGAAGTTCTACCGCCACCTACAGGTTATATGTTGAAACCTCAGTTGTTGTTTTATTTTGAAAGTCTTGAGCGGATGTTGTCATCTCTGGTGCGTCTCCTGACTTGATTGTGGTTTGATAGAATGAGCCAGTGTTTCAGGGACTGCCAGACCGACACTGTTGACTATCAGGGAGGATATGAAAGAGACTCAGGTGTGTTAACCTGGTAGTTCCCGGTATATGAGAGCAGGACTGTCCGCCCGGACCGACCGCTAGCTGCCGCTGCTACACTGGCTCCTTAGCTAGCTCACATTAACCCGCTAACTTCCCCAGGATACGAGAGCAGTGGGGCCTCCGGCTGGTACCGCTCGGTTCACGGAAATAGCCAGCACCCCGGTGTGTTTTCCGGAGCAACAACGTGCTGAAATGGGTGAGTAGAAAACCGAGAAAGCTGTTCGGTGTGTGTTTTTATCACCGAGACGCTGATGCGACGGATTGTCATGATTGAAGTTCTGTCACTCTTTCACATCAGCTTTAGTAAACTGTTTGCTTTATTCATTCCAGTTTTCATGATTTGTAACGTGAGTTTATGAAGGATCGACCGGAGCCACATCGTGGATACATGCGCGTGCGTGTGCGCGCTCAGTTTACGGGTGGGGTAGCCTCCCGGTCTCTCCATCCACCTCTCGCCTGCTGGATTTTCCTTCCAGCGATGCTGTTGAGATGTGATGTGGAGTGGAGTGGTGGTCTTCCTGGTGGGAGGAAGCTGGTGATAGATGAAGGTCCTGCTCGTGAAATGAGTGTGTATCTCTGTGAAATGGCTGTGATGATGAAGATGGTGAAGATGGCACTCCTCCATCTACACAGCTGTTATGCAACAGGATCAGCCAGCCCACCTTGTGATGCTGCTGTGCTGTTGATGGTGTTTATACTGGATTGTTTTAGGACCAGATTGCACTCTGCTGCCTGAGGCAGGCATTTCTGAACTGCGTCTCCATCACTTTATACCACATATTGTATGAGATGAAGATCTCCCCCTCTACACCAGAGGATAAAAACCATGCAGGGAGGTGCTGATGGCAAGAAGCAGGTCTTTGCTAGACAGTCTGCAGTCCTCATGAGTTTCATCCTCATGTTTGTGGACATTGTTAAGACAAGATGAGTCCTGATTTTGAATCTTTGTGTTCTGTCATGACTGATCTGTGGTCCTAAACGGACCAGGATTCTGCGGTACTTATAATCCACAGATGCAGAAAGAGTTTTACAGGATTACTCAGATTATGTTACAGATTAAATCTGTAACATACAGACATGGACATCATTGTGCTGTAAGAGAAGGAAAACCCACAGTCACTGAAATAACCTGAAACTGACAGAAGTAAGAATAATTTAATCATCAGCTGACAAAAATCAATCAGATTTAAATTGTGACTCAACTGAATCGTTTAAAAATAAACTCCTGAAACTGACCTGACCGTTAACGTGAACCTTCTGAGTGGATCATTACCATCAGGTGATTCCTGGAACTCTCACTCAGACTTCTGCACCTGTCCACAGATGTTCTGACCCACTGCTCCAGATGTCTCAGGGTTCCTTGTCCACATGTTCAAGAGGATTTAGATCAGGACTCATATGCCACTTCAGAACGTTCTGGTCCAGTCTTGCTGTTTTTAAGCATCTGTCTTTGGTTACAGTCTCTTCAACTAGTCATCATTTTTCCTCTTGCGGCCATGTTCAGGGAGGTTAACTACAGTCCTTTGGATCAAATCCTTCAGAATATGATGTGCAGCTTGATGTTCTACAGCTGCACATACACAGGAAGAACATGCAAACGCCATGTAGAAAGGTCTCAGCCCGGATTCGAACCCAAGACCTTCTCGCTGCAAGGCAACAGCTCTACCAACTGCACCACCACGCAGCGCAGGTCTGAAAGACTGGGTGCAATTTTACGCTGAGGTTTTTGTGGTTCATGTTCAGCGTGGTGCACATCTTGATAACAAACAGCAGACTGACTGACTGCAGGACTGAAGACAGCAGTGATAATAATTACAGGACATTAACACTTCTTTATAAACTATTTACAATCTTTTCTAGGTGTGACCATCATTTATATCCCGATAGTAGTTTATTTATTTTATTTGAGTGTTTGAGTTTTTCAATGATCATTGTGGTTTTTTTCTTTCTGTAATGGACTGGTACGTTAAGTTTGTCCATGTCCGTAACAGTTTATTTTAACTGCTTGTGTTTCTATATTTTTGTGTTTATTAAAGGTAGTTGGACTTTCCTTCTGTCCATCACCTTGTATTCATGCACAACAGAGTGTCATCTAGACAAATGAGAAAATTACAGCCACACTATTCCTGCATAATCATGTGCCAGATGCAAATCACTTTCTGGGGCTTCATTTAATTGTCTTTAGAAAAAAATAACAAATAAAGAATTTATTACCTGAAACACAGTCTCAGATTATGTACATTAAGTAGCCTTGTTTTGATTTCTAGATAAAGTCAAAGGCTGACTGAAAAAAGGATCCAAATCCCTTTTTATTTGATTTGCTTCCAATTTACAACTGAAAGAAATGTCCCTGTTTGTCTTCAGTAGTTTGCTTATGAACCAACGCCATTAAGGTTTCTAATCCACTTATCTACAATAACTTGGTTTATTAAGTGTACCTGCTGTTTTGTACTTTAAAATAACGCTGTTGCAACATGACATTACACCTTCTTATGTCTGTGATTATTACACCTAGAAAAGGTGCTCGGCTCATTCTCTTGTGTCCTCAGGGCTACATATGAAGTCCTTGTATCCTGTAGCTGACTTGAAAATATTGACAGGAAGTTGGAGAACTAAAGCACTTTGCTTTATATGTGTGCTGGTTGCCTTGGTTACCAAATTCACTGATAAGAATAAAACCTTCTTGAGTATAGTTAACTTTTACGTGAACTATATCAATGCATTCCTAAAATAACACATGGTCGACCTGCTGTTGGGTCCGAGTTGACCTGCTGTTAGGTCTGGGTTGACCTGCTGTTGGGTCCGGGTTGACCTGCCGTTGGGTCCTGGTTGACCTGCCGTTGGGTCC
>SSNP01000097.1:2006685-2119634 GCA_006937955.1 Pachypanchax playfairii
CAGGACCTATACCACTCCATCCAGGACCTGGACTCCTCCACCCAGGACCTATACCACTCCATCCAGGACCTGGACTCCTCCAGATGAAATGGTCGGGCAGCATCAGCAGGGACTTTCTCACCCAGAGTCTCATCTCTTCTCTCCCCTCTGGATGGAGCTACAGATCACGGTGCACCAAGACGCAAGACCAGGTTCTTCTCACAATCAGGTATGAGGACTGTAAGTCTAATGAATTCCAGACATTTAATTTGGGTGATTGACATGAATACAGACTAACGAGTATCCATTTAGAGTCGTGCACACTTTCATCCACACATGAAGTTCTACCGCCACCTACAGGTTATATGTTGAAACCTCAGTTGTTGTTTTATTTTGAAAGTCTTGAGCGGATGTTGTCATCTCTGGTGCGTCTCCTGACTTGATTGTGGTTTGATAGAATGAGCCAGTGTTTCAGGGACTGCCAGACCGACACTGTTGACTATCAGGGAGGATATGAAAGAGACTCAGGTGTGTTAACCTGGTAGTTCCCGGTATATGAGAGCAGGACTGTCCGCCCGGACCGACCGCTAGCTGCCGCTGCTACACTGGCTCCTTAGCTAGCTCACATTAACCCGCTAACTTCCCCAGGATACGAGAGCAGTGGGGCCTCCGGCTGGTACCGCTCGGTTCACGGAAATAGCCAGCACCCCGGTGTGTTTTCCGGAGCAACAACGTGCTGAAATGGGTGAGTAGAAAACCGAGAAAGCTGTTCGGTGTGTGTTTTTATCACCGAGACGCTGATGCGACGGATTGTCATGATTGAAGTTCTGTCACTCTTTCACATCAGCTTTAGTAAACTGTTTGCTTTATTCATTCCAGTTTTCATGATTTGTAACGTGAGTTTATGAAGGATCGACCGGAGCCACATCGTGGATACATGCGCGTGCGTGTGCGCGCTCAGTTTACGGGTGGGGTAGCCTCCCGGTCTCTCCATCCACCTCTCGCCTGCTGGATTTTCCTTCCAGCGATGCTGTTGAGATGTGATGTGGAGTGGAGTGGTGGTCTTCCTGGTGGGAGGAAGCTGGTGATAGATGAAGGTCCTGCTCGTGAAATGAGTGTGTATCTCTGTGAAATGGCTGTGATGATGAAGATGGTGAAGATGGCACTCCTCCATCTACACAGCTGTTATGCAACAGGATCAGCCAGCCCACCTTGTGATGCTGCTGTGCTGTTGATGGTGTTTATACTGGATTGTTTTAGGACCAGATTGCACTCTGCTGCCTGAGGCAGGCATTTCTGAACTGCGTCTCCATCACTTTATACCACATATTGTATGAGATGAAGATCTCCCCCTCTACACCAGAGGATAAAAACCATGCAGGGAGGTGCTGATGGCAAGAAGCAGGTCTTTGCTAGACAGTCTGCAGTCCTCATGAGTTTCATCCTCATGTTTGTGGACATTGTTAAGACAAGATGAGTCCTGATTTTGAATCTTTGTGTTCTGTCATGACTGATCTGTGGTCCTAAACGGACCAGGATTCTGCGGTACTTATAATCCACAGATGCAGAAAGAGTTTTACAGGATTACTCAGATTATGTTACAGATTAAATCTGTAACATACAGACATGGACATCATTGTGCTGTAAGAGAAGGAAAACCCACAGTCACTGAAATAACCTGAAACTGACAGAAGTAAGAATAATTTAATCATCAGCTGACAAAAATCAATCAGATTTAAATTGTGACTCAACTGAATCGTTTAAAAATAAACTCCTGAAACTGACCTGACCGTTAACGTGAACCTTCTGAGTGGATCATTACCATCAGGTGATTCCTGGAACTCTCACTCAGACTTCTGCACCTGTCCACAGATGTTCTGACCCACTGCTCCAGATGTCTCAGGGTTCCTTGTCCACATGTTCAAGAGGATTTAGATCAGGACTCATATGCCACTTCAGAACGTTCTGGTCCAGTCTTGCTGTTTTTAAGCATCTGTCTTTGGTTACAGTCTCTTCAACTAGTCATCATTTTTCCTCTTGCGGCCATGTTCAGGGAGGTTAACTACAGTCCTTTGGATCAAATCCTTCAGAATATGATGTGCAGCTTGATGTTCTACAGCTGCACATACACAGGAAGAACATGCAAACGCCATGTAGAAAGGTCTCAGCCCGGATTCGAACCCAAGACCTTCTCGCTGCAAGGCAACAGCTCTACCAACTGCACCACCACGCAGCGCAGGTCTGAAAGACTGGGTGCAATTTTACGCTGAGGTTTTTGTGGTTCATGTTCAGCGTGGTGCACATCTTGATAACAAACAGCAGACTGACTGACTGCAGGACTGAAGACAGCAGTGATAATAATTACAGGACATTAACACTTCTTTATAAACTATTTACAATCTTTTCTAGGTGTGACCATCATTTATATCCCGATAGTAGTTTATTTATTTTATTTGAGTGTTTGAGTTTTTCAATGATCATTGTGGTTTTTTTCTTTCTGTAATGGACTGGTACGTTAAGTTTGTCCATGTCCGTAACAGTTTATTTTAACTGCTTGTGTTTCTATATTTTTGTGTTTATTAAAGGTAGTTGGACTTTCCTTCTGTCCATCACCTTGTATTCATGCACAACAGAGTGTCATCTAGACAAATGAGAAAATTACAGCCACACTATTCCTGCATAATCATGTGCCAGATGCAAATCACTTTCTGGGGCTTCATTTAATTGTCTTTAGAAAAAAATAACAAATAAAGAATTTATTACCTGAAACACAGTCTCAGATTATGTACATTAAGTAGCCTTGTTTTGATTTCTAGATAAAGTCAAAGGCTGACTGAAAAAAGGATCCAAATCCCTTTTTATTTGATTTGCTTCCAATTTACAACTGAAAGAAATGTCCCTGTTTGTCTTCAGTAGTTTGCTTATGAACCAACGCCATTAAGGTTTCTAATCCACTTATCTACAATAACTTGGTTTATTAAGTGTACCTGCTGTTTTGTACTTTAAAATAACGCTGTTGCAACATGACATTACACCTTCTTATGTCTGTGATTATTACACCTAGAAAAGGTGCTCGGCTCATTCTCTTGTGTCCTCAGGGCTACATATGAAGTCCTTGTATCCTGTAGCTGACTTGAAAATATTGACAGGAAGTTGGAGAACTAAAGCACTTTGCTTTATATGTGTGCTGGTTGCCTTGGTTACCAAATTCACTGATAAGAATAAAACCTTCTTGAGTATAGTTAACTTTTACGTGAACTATATCAATGCATTCCTAAAATAACACATGGTCGACCTGCTGTTGGGTCCGAGTTGACCTGCTGTTAGGTCTGGGTTGACCTGCTGTTGGGTCCGGGTTGACCTGCCGTTGGGTCCTGGTTGACCTGCCGTTGGGTCCGGGTTGACCTGCCGTTTGGTCCTGGTTGACCTGCTGTTGGGTCCTGGTTGACCTGCCGTTGGGTCCTGGTTGACCTGCCGTTGGGTCCTGGTTGACCTGCCGTTGGGTCCTGGTTGACCTGCCGTTGGGTCCGGGTTGACCTGCTGTTGGGTCCGGGTTGACCTGCTGTTGGGTCCGGGTTGACCTGCCGTTGGGTCCTGGTTGACCTGCCGTTGGGTCCGGGTTGACCTGCCGTTGGGTCCTGGTTGACCTGCCGTTGGGTCCGGGTTGACCTGCCGTTGGGTCCTGGTTGACCTGCCGTTGGGTCCTGGTTGACCTGCCGTTGGGTCCGGGTTGACCTGCTGTTGGGTCCTGGTTGACCTGCCGTTGGGTCCTGGTTGACCTGCTGTTGGGTCTGGGTTGATCTTTCAGTCTGCACTTTAAGAATTGATGTTTTGGATCATCTTCAGACTAGTGAAAATGTCTGACACCAGGCATTAACTTGAGTAGATACAGATATGACATTGATTGTGTTATAATGCTAATTTGTAAGATGTAAAATACTTGTTGCACCTGCAGAAATGAGCACTTTACTTAAGTAGATGGCACGTGTGACGGAAATATAAAACAGACCACAATGAAATATGAAATAAGTCTCCAGTTCTGTTAGAAGCAGGTGATTTCTTTGTTAGCTGTTGTTTTTATAACGATGAAGTGTTCATTTTCAGACAACCTGAGTGAAGCCCTGGAGAAGCTAAAGCTGGCGTCAACAGACAGCACCACAGACAGCATGGAAAGCTGCTTGGACTGCCTGCTCAAAGCACTCACCAACAACAGTAAGTATAAAGTATAGATTGTTTGGTATTTTGTGAAAACACGTGTTTTTTACCCATTAAAGTTTGCTGCCCTAGTTGACTTGCTAACCCTAACCACCATGATTTTCTTTTTAGGATGGGAAAAATGTTATTGTTACATGAATTTAGCCCAATGCTGTCTGCATAGAAGCATTGTTTTCTACAGTGTATCAGTGTTTGCCAGACAGCTGAGCTTTCACGTGTGTGTTGTATTAAAATATGCTACAAAATATAAACTAATACAGTATAAAAAAATGAACAACCTTGTTCAGAGCTAAAATAAGTTTGTCCACATCTGAAAACTCTTGTGTGAAATGGTTCACTGATGACCCTTAAAGCTGTACTGGATATGAGCTTGAAAAAATATGATCAATTCATTAAAAAGCTTTTAATTACCTGATTACTTTTGTAAAATCCCATCTTACTACTAGTGTATAGATGTTTATGCTTACTGCCTACTTTATTAGGTACACCTTAATAGCAACCATGTTTTGCCTTTAGAACTGCCTCAGTCATTTGTTGCATAGACTCATACTGGCATGATAACATCACACAGATGGCTGCACATCCATGATGGCCATCTTTCACCACGTCCATGAGGTGCTATATTGAAGTGTTCCCAGTTTTTTGTCCCAGTATTGTCCCTTCCTTTTACCAACTGAAATGTTTCGGCCCCATCCAGTAGTTGGTCACTCCATTGCCAAATCAAGACTAATCTGGGATGGGCTACCCACCAAACAAACATCAGTGTATCCCTTACTGCAGCTTTCCTTAAAAGCATCCATATTGGAAACAAATTAGTCAGTGACGCAGGTGAGAAGTAAACTTTAGGGCCACTATACAAGACAGAACAAGGAACACCCTGGAATACCAAAGACCCAATGACGAACTACTATGTGAGAATCTTAGTAAGGTGAAACACAATGTTGAGAAGGAGGAGCGGGAAGAACCATCATGGAGGGATCAGGCCCTTAACAGAATGTCCTACCAGCAGGTGGAGTAAGTGCCTGATGTTTACAGGTCCTACCAGTGACTAGAGAAGGGTTGACTAAAGGACTGAACAGAGGCACTAATCATGGCAACACTGGAGCAACAGAAACCAATGTGTACCACACCAGACCAGATCCAAGATGCACACTGTGTGAAGATGTTTGTGATGTAGTCCAGCATATAACAGCAAAATGTAAGATGCAGAATAGTTTAGAACATTGCAATCTAGCTGAGATACTGCTTAGAACCCTGAAGGCCTCCCGTCTGAGGACCTGAGCATTATGACTAACAGTGAGTCCAAATTTTATTTATGGTACTTGTATTGTGTGGTCTAAGAGTAGAAAAAGAACCAAACAACCTTTTGGTGGAGGTATTCTGATGGTGTGGGGCAACATCTCTCTCACTTGTAAAACAAGGCTCATCATCACAGAAGACCATCTGAAACCAGAGGTAATCTTATATCTCCATAGTGTGGAACCAAACTCTATCCTCCAAGATGGAAACACCCCCACAGAGTAGATTCATCAGAGACAACCTCCAGAATTTGGCTGTGAAGAGGATGGAATGTCCTGCCTGCAGTACTGACCTCTAACCCACTGAACATCTATGGGATCAGCTGTCGGTACCAAACTGACCAACACAACCACATCTGCAGACTTTTGACAAATGCTGGTTGAAGAATGAGACGTCATATAACAGCAGAGTGTGACCATACTGATGATCAGCATGAGGGGGAGGAGCCAGACTGGTGACCAGCTTGAGGGGGAGGAGCTAGGCTGATGACTGGAATAAAGGGGAGGAGCAATGTTGGTGAACAGCATGAGAGGGAAGAGCCAAGCTGGTGAACTGTGTGAGTGGGAGGAGCTGGATTGGTGATCAGCATGAGGGGGAAATTAGTAAAGTGTTATATTGTCACTTTGTTTCTTCAGACTTCAGTCATGCAGTTCATAAATTACACAAAACAAAAGTCAACATCAGAATAGGATTTTTTACATTTGCAGGGAGGATTTGGTCATTTTTTTCATGTGCAAAACCCACATATTAAACTCTAATGCTCAACACACAAATGTTTTTCCATTTAAAGGGGAATACAAAAACATTTATTTGCCAAGAAACACTAGCTACGTTTACATGGGCACATTTAATCGGAATAAACGCCCAATCGGAACAAAAATACGTCATGTAAACATGTCAATCAGAATGTTTTGATCCGATGCAGCCTGATCAGAATGAAATTTACTTCTGATCGAGAGGGGTGGTTTTGTCCGATCTTAATTCGGATAGACGTGCATGTACACACCCATTAGGAAAGAAAGGGTGAAAAGAGCCCACTGCGCATGCGTACAACTTCAGCAGGACGTCTTTCCGCTTTCACAGACTCAAGTAGAAAACATAGCGGGAGGTAAACAGAAGTGGTCTGCTGGTGCAGTCATCCTGTCATCCTGCTCTCCTCTCCTGTGGTGGAGGAGCAGTAGCAATATGTATTCAGCCTCTAGCTTGGTTAATGCGACCAATAAAAGCCCAAACATAAAGGTAATCACCTGCAGAAGGTCCATATTGGGGATAACGTGAGTCAGCTCGAGCACACGATGGGGCGGGAAAGACGTGCAGAAAGGACGGAGTTTGTTTACTTTTTTTCTTCCCCCGGAAAGACAACTCGCTGTGCGCATGCTCAACTCATTTAACCTGATTGAGTGCTTGGTGCATGTGTACTCATGGCATGATCAGATCATTTCAGTTACTGTCCATGTAAACAGGGATTTGGGAATTCCGATCGACCAAGATTTTAATCAGATTGGGGAAATTTGGTGCATGTAAACGTAGTTAGTGTTACCACAAAGAAATAGTCACACAGACACAAATTTCCCTCCTTTTTGTGATGAGGTTATAGAACAAAGCTTTAAATTGATGTAAGCTGTATTTGTTGTCAAGTGCAAAGAATATTTCAATAAAACTGTTTCCACCTTCCTTTCTGTAGACACTGAGGCCAGTATGAAGATCCAGGAGATGGATGTCCTTCGCCTGCTTCCTACCCTGCTGAACCCCCAGTCTTCCTGCACCCCTAAAATAGCTAATGTCATCGCTGAGGTGGCTAAAAATGGTGAGTTACACCTGCCAGACCATTCCACTCTGGTTCTGTTTTTTCACTTGTTTTCATCATTTATTTATATTTGTTGTCAATTAAATGTACTATTTTGGTTAAAATGGATTATTTACATGTTTATTTGAAAGAATATTTCAATGAAATGGAGCAATATTGTAAATGCGTAACGTTTTAGTTCAGGCTTACTTTCAGCAGCATTGGCTCTGTCAGGGTCTTTGTGTAAGCATGCAAACCTTATGTAAGTGCAGACTTAGAGGGCATCCATTTTTTATAATTTCTCAGTGTGAGTGCAGTAAAAGCTTTTAAATCAACTATAAAAAGAGAGATGAATAGACCCTGAGCAAGAAAAGGTTATAATAATGAATAGGTTCTGAGTTTGCAAGAGTGCAGCTAATGATCACTTGCCAGCAGTTGGCCAAACCCGGCAACAACCCGCTGGCATTTATCTGTCACTGCTTCCGGAAATGTCTGCAATCAGCCAAGTGACTGCTGGGTTAAAGACAGCCTCTCTTTTAGATTTGGATTTTATTATTTAAAGCTGCACAATGAAACATTTATTGTAAACTGTTTGTATATTCAAGTCCCTTTTATAACATTTGCAGCTTTTGCTCCAAAATTTGAGTTTTCATTTCTTTAAATACGTCTGAAATCTTGATTTAAAAAAAAAAATTTGCTGGTGATGCACATAAAGTCAGGGCTGAATCTCTCCACGCTGAGGGATGCAGAATACCAGTCAGGGTAAAACATCTGGATCATGTTCACAGTTTCTCCTGTTATCTGATCTGAAAAACAAACAACCAGAAACACGAGTAAAAATGACAAAGGCCTGTTCCAGGTGGACCAACCTGAACCAGAACCTGATAAAAACCCAATCTAAGATGATCAAAGTCAGACTTCCACACCCAAATAGTTCTGACTTAAAGCAACATCTGGTTGCTGATGAAGATCTGTGAAAATGTCACTGAGCAAATGGAGATTATTTATACGTCAGCTTGCTAAAATCAGTAAAAAGCAGCTGTTAGAATTCAAACAGAAAATATGATGCAGGGCAGTGTAATTAATCCTTATGTATTGCTGTTCTGTTTGAAACAAAATCTGTAACTTTAATTATCACAAAATTTTTGAGTATTTCTGCATTTAAATGGCTCTGAATCACGTATGTAGAAAATTTACTTGGTGGGCCTCAAGCTCCTACTCTGCTAGCTGTAAGCTAGTGATAGAGCTAGCATGAACAGCAAACTCTCAGCAACCGGGGGCGGGGCTCCATGTCAACGGTTCCACCCACCCACAGCACAGAGGCAAATTACTAATGAGCTGCTGCTATGAAGAAACTACTTGTGATTTAGGGTAAAAACGCCATAATCATAATTTAAAGACCACTGAGACACTTTAAACTAGATCAAAAGATGATCAGAGTGGATCTTTACAGGAAAAAACAGGATCTCGTGTAGTTTAGTATCACTGTGTGCACCACACTGAACATGGGCCAGATAAAGCAAAAACCAGAACATCTGAGGAGCTCAGAGATGTTAGAGCTCCATGTTAAAGACTAATGGACCATCTCCATCAGCTTCATGTTCCTGTGACTACAGCTGATAATATTATTAAACAGTACAAGATAGTAAGGCAGGTTCAACGCTGTACTGGGTCTTGTCTCCAGACCTGAAGGCAGTGATCTGGTTTTAAAGGAGCTACAGGGTATAAGCTGCTGTACTGGTCCCCACACTCCGCTAACAGAGCAGATAGGAAGGTTTACATGACACCGATACAGCAGCATGTTATTGTTACACCAGCTACTATGAGTGTAACTGCAGAACACTACGACCTGCTAGCTAACTGGTATTAGCTATGTGTGTGGGTGAAGCCAGCTGTGTCGTGGTCCAGGTTGGAGGCGATCTGTAATGATCTCATCCATTTTGTTGGTGATGGTGTTTGTGAGACTGGAAGTGAGAGTTTGTGTTGTTGCTTTCTTAGCCCGGCCTACCCGGCTCTGCCTCTCTCCTCCATCTCCGCCGCCATCTGGTCCAGCTGATGATCCTCTGGTCCTCTGGTGATCTCTGACAGGATGTCATGAGCCTTCTGATAATCGCTTGAAATGCACATAATCCAATATCCATTAGCTGTTGTCAACGTGATACAGTCTGGATAAAAAACTTACAAAAACATGTTGAAAATACATAAAGTAGAATACACTAAGGGAGAGAACCACAAGCACCTTTTTATCATCATTATTATCATAATAACAGATGTAGTATTTAATTTACTGTGGAAGTTTAACAGGAAATGGAGAAATTAGACCACCATCTTTCTTTAAATGTTTGTGTTTTTATCCACCATGTTTCATTGACACTGTCAGATTTAGTTGGAGAGCCAAACATCAGCACATCAATGATGGAAGATGTTGTTTTTAAAGAAAAAATAAAGAGTTTATTACTTGCTGAAATGTTTGTCAAAAAAACACCATCCACTGATCATCATGTCTCTGAAACGAGAAAAATAATTTTTTTCCAGTCTCAACTATCCAGTTCTTAGGCTCTAAATGTTTTTTTTTTTACAGATCGACCAGTTTTTATAATATCTGGTTTATCTGGTTTAAGAACAGCCCTTGTTTGCTTCAATGTGCCATGAGCGGATGTTAAAGAACAATCTTATAAGATGAAAAAGGATCAGAATAATAAGACACATTAGCTGATGTGGACAAAGTTTCAGTGTTGATTATCTCGTATGTCTTCTTCTCTGCAGAGTTTATGCGGAGCCCCTGTGTGGACGCCGGTCTCATCGCTCCTCTAGTCCAGCTCTTAAACTCCACCGACCAGGAGGTTTTACTGCAGACTGGACGAGCTCTTGGCAACATCTGTTATGACAGCCGTAAGTAGAAGATGCTTTTACTTTTTAGTGAACATTGAAGTAGTAAAATAATGTAAAAATCATATGTCGGATACACTTTAATGTAATTTGTAAAGAAAAGGCGGCTATACTTCCTGTTAGAGATGGACAGTAGATGATTACTGACAGTTGTTGCTCCTGAAGGTGGTTTTAAAGTGACTGAATCAGGGAAATGAGACAGTTTTCTATTAAGCTGTGACTGTTAGCTACTACGTAAAGACTCAACTGGAGAAAAGATGCAATTCTACATCGGAATCACACCTTTACAACAAGTTTTTTGTGTAACCGGGTCATGTGGGGTACACGGCACAAGTAAAGTATTGACAGTGGTTTGCAAAAGTATTCGGCCCCCTTGAACTTTTCCACATTTTGTCACATTACGGCCACAAACATGAATCAATTTTATTGGAATTCCATGTGAAAGACCAACACAAAGTGGTGTACATGTGAGAAGTGGAATGAAAATCATACATGATTCCAAACATTTTTTACAAATAAATAACTGAAAAGTGGTATGTGTGTAATTATTCAGACCCCTTTGGTCTGAGTGCAGTTAGTTGCCCATAGACATTGCCTGATGAGTGCTAATGACTAAATAGAGTGCACCTGTGTGTAATCTAATGTCAGTATACAGCTGCCCTGTGACGGTCTCAGAGGTTGTCTAAGAGAATGTTGGGAGCAACAACACCATGAAGTCCAAAGAACACACCAGACAGGTCAGAGATAAAGTTATTGAGAAATTTAAATCAGCCTTAGGCTACAAAAAGATTTCCCAAGCCTTCAACATCCCACGGAGCTCTGTTCAAGCAATCATTCAGAAATGGAAGGAGTATGGCACAACTGTAAATCTACCAAGACAAGGCCGTCCACCTAAACTCACAGGCCGAACAAGGAGAGCCAAGAGGCCCATGGTGACTCTGGATGAGCTGCAGAGACGATAGCTCAGGTGGGGGAATCTGTCCATAAGACAACTATTAGTCATGCACTGCACAAAGTTGGCCTTTATGGACGAGTGGCAAGAAGAAAGCTATTGTTAAAAGAAAATTATAAGAAGTCCCGTTTACAGTTTGCCACAAGTCATGTGGGGGACAAAGCAAACATGTGGAAGAAGGTGCTCTGGTCAGATGAGACCAAAATACAAAACGCTATGTGTGGCGAAAAACTAACACTGCACATGACTCTGAACACACCATCCCCACTGTCAAATATGGTGGTGGCAGCATCATGATCTGGGGGTGCTTCTCTTCAGCAGGGACAGGGAAGCTAGTCAGAGTTGAGGGGAAGATGGATGGAGCCAAATACAGGGCTGGAAGAAAACCTCTTGGAGTCTGTAAAAGACTTGAGACTGAGACGGAGGTTCACCTTCCAGCAGGACAATGACCCTAAACATAAAGCCAGGGCAACAATGGAATAGTTTAAAACAAAACATATATCCATGTGTTAGAATGGCCCAGTCAAAGTTCAGATCTAAATCCAGTCCAGAATCTGTGGCAAGATCTGAAACCTGTTCCACTTCTCACGTGTACACCACTTTGTATTGGTCTTTCACGTGGAATTCCAATAGAATTGATTCATGTTTGTGGCCGTAATGTGACAAAATGTGGAAAAGTTCAAGGGGGCCAAATACTTCTGCAAGCCAGTGTACTTTGTGCTATAAACAGATTATTTATATTTACTTCATTTATGTAAAACCTTAAAATTAAAATATGGGGTACTCTTACATTTCAACAAAAGTATTTACCCCCTCTCAGGTTTCTTCTGTTTTTCCGTTTTGTGTCACATCTAAATGTTTCCGATTCTCAAACATGTTTTAATATCAGACATAATGAGTAAATACAAAATAGTTTGAAAATGAAAATTTCATTTGTTTGGGAAAAAAACCATTCAAACCAGCTTGGCCCCATGTGAAAAGTAATTGCACCCTAAAGCTAATAATTGATTGATAGTTGGCAACAACTGTAATCAAGTATATATTTAGACGGACAGTCTTTCATGTCATCATGGAGGATTTCTGTCCCGCTCTTCAGATTAGTTTTAATATAAAACTTTATTACTTTATTTTCTTCTTCCATCTGTTTTTATAAGAAACAGTCCTAGTTTGGTTTTAGAGTGAAGCAGCTCCAGACCATCACACCGCCTCCACCATGTTCAAGTGTTAGTGTGAAATACAGAGTTAGTTTTACTCCAGGTGTGACTGAACACAGAATATTTCCCCAGAAGTCTTGTGGATCCTCAGGTTGTTTCTGGTTTTGGTTCTGGAACTCTTCCATGGAGGTTGTTTTTACCCAGTTTATCTTTTTTGTGTTTAATCATGAACTTTGACCCTATCTCAAACTTGCAGGTCTTTAGATGTTCTGGGTTCTTCTGTCACCTCTTGAATGAGTCTTCATTCAAAACGTATTTTTCACATGTTGTGTGGTCTTAGCGTGTTGCACTGAAATTGGTCCTGGCAGAAACACGTTCCCACTGCAAACATTCTGGACGCTGTTTTAGCTTTTCACCGGTGTAGCGGTATGTGAAAAATTCACATCATAACAAAAATAAACGCCGGTTTTTGGTATGAACCGGTATACCACCCAGCCTTGGCTGGTACACATTTATAACCACCTGCATCTTTTAAAATAGACTCATTTAGTTTTCTTTAAACTTTTAGTAACATAAAAATCTGGTATTTTTTACTCTTCTGTTCCAGTGAATTCATCTTCACAGCTTAAATATAGAAGTTACATGGATGAATATGGTCTGTTACAGAATTACTGCTTTGTGTAGTGGACAGGTACCAAACAGAAGGTAAAGAACCAGTAGGACTGTGTTGATACAGAGAATCACATGTTATAGAATAAAAACACATGTTGGGTAGATTCCAGACCTGAAGAATAAGAGTTACTGTGCTGGTGGAGTGTTGGTGGACTGACCTCAGGGACAAGCAGCAGAGTTTAATCCAGATTTTACAGGCTGCTTTAGAGGCTTTAATCACAGCTGTTAGTTCTGGTGCAGAGTTTCTAGTCTTGATGAAAGGACGGATATCTGTGGAATCTGCTGGGATGGGACATTTGTCAGAGTGAAGGGGGGTCTCAGCAGGCTGATGTGGTTTTATGATACTCATGTTAGAAGAATGTAGAGGAGCAGCTGCTCAGCACCTTAAAGGGACAGACACCTTTTCATTGTTTTGGATTATAGAGTGTACAGAATGCACGTTCACTAACATGAAGGGATTGCTGCTGAAAGATGGGTTATAACAAATCTCATGGAAAATTAGGATTATGTTTCATCTGCTACATCTGGACACCCACAGTGAATCTTAAAGAGGCCCTTCCATTAAAGGGTTTCTGTTGAATATTTTAGCTCCACAGGTGTTCTTACCTTCATAGTGGGTGTGAAAACAGGTCAACAACTTCTCTTTCAGTTTTAATCTCTCAAACTACGCAGGTGGTGATAAAACCCGAGTTCTCCCGAGTTCTAACGGCCTGTATCTGTTTCACCACAACTCCTTTGTTTGTTAGTATTCATCAGCTCCTGCAGTTGAAACCACGCCTAGCATGCTGCTGGCTAAAAGCTGCTAGCATAAGATGTAGCAAACAGGAAGAGACTACATGCACTGTTGCCATGCGCAGCGGGGCAGGAAACAGGAAACCGTACTCTCATAGGCTAGTTTGTTAACCAATCTGAGTCCAGCAAATTTGCATAATGAATATTAATGGGTTACTGCTCGAAAACCTGACGAAACCAGCTGAATTTTGACGCAGATAGATTGAAAGGTCTGTTAATCAGTGTTTCCTAACATTTTTTAGATATAAAATGTTTCATATTACTGGTTAATACTTAAGAAATAACCACAAAGTCATGAAATATGTGTGAAATGGGGTCTTTAAAGGTTTTGATCTTCTACCTGACATCAAGCAGTCTAACTTTATCACCTCTCCTTAAATGTCTATGGATATTACTGGAGAGTAAATATTTGTCCATTGTTCACCTTAATCATTGCAGCAGTGGGTTCTTTACACATGCAGCAGTTTGTTGTTTACACATGCAGCAGTGTGTTGTTTACACATGCAGCAGTGTGTTGTTTACACATGCAGCAGTTTGTTGTTTACACATGCAGCAGTGTGTTGTTTACACATGCAGCAGTGTGTTGTTTACACATGCAGCACTCTGTTGTGTTTACGCATGCAGCGGTGTGTTGTTTACACATGCAGGGGTTTGTTGTTTACACATGCAGCGGTGTGTTGTTTACACATGCATGCAGCGGTGTGTCGATTACACACACAACGGTTTGTTGTTTACATATAGAGCAGTGTGTTGTTTACACATGCAGCAGTGTGTTGTTTACACATGCAGCAGTGTGTTGTTTACACATGCAGCAGTGTGTTGTGTACACATGCAGCAGTGTGTTTTTTACACATGCAGCAGTGTGTTGTTTACACATGCACCAGTGTGTTGTTTACAAATGCAGCAGTTTGTTGTTTACACATGCAGCACTCTATTGTGTTTACGCATGCAGCGGTGTGTCGATTACACACGCAACGGTCTGTTGTTTACATATAGAGCAGTTTGTTGTTTACACATGCAGCAGTGGGTTGTTTACACATGCAGCAGTTTGTTGTTTACGCATGCAGCGGTTTGTTGTTTACACATGCAGCGGTGTGTTGTTTACACATGCAGCTGTTTGTTGTTTACACATGCAGCGGTGTGTTGTTTACACATGCAGCTGTTTGTTGTTTACACATGCATGCAGCGGTGTGTCGATTACACACGCAACGGTTTGTTGTTTACATATAGAGCAGTTTGTTGTTTACACATGCAGCTGTATGTTGATTACACATGCAGCGGTGTGTTGTTTACACATGCAGGGGTTTGTTGTTTACACATGCAGGGGTTTGTTGTTTACACATGCAGCTGTTTGTTGTTTACACATGCAGCGGTGTGTTGTTTACACATGCAGCTGTTTGTTGTTTACACATGCATGCAGCGGTGTGTCGATTACACACGCAACGGTTTGTTGTTTACATATAGAGCAGTTTGTTGTTTACACATGCAGCGGTGTGTTGTTTACACATGCAGGGGTGTGTTGTTTACACATGCAGGGGTTTGTTGTTTACACATGCAGGGGTGTGTTGTTTACACATGCAGGGGTTTGTTGTTTATACATGCAGCGGTGTGTTGTTTACACATGCATGCAGCGGTGTGTTGTTTACACATGCAGCTGTTTGTTGTTTACACATGCATGCAGCGGTGTGTTGATTACACATGCAGCGGTGTGTTGATTACACATGCAGCGGTGTGTTGTTTACACATGCAGCTGTTTACACATGCATGCAGCGGTGTGTCGATTACACACGCACGGTTTGTTGTTTACATATAGAGCAGTTTGTTGTTTACACATGCAGCGGTGTGTTGTTTACACATGCAGGGGTGTGTTGTTTACACATGCAGGGGTTTGTTGTTTACACATGCAGGGGTGTGTTGTTTACACATGCAGGGGTTTGTTGTTTATACATGCAGCGGTGTGTTGTTTACACATGCATGCAGCGGTGTGTTGTTTACACATGCAGCTGTTTGTTGTTTACACATGCATGCAGCGGTGTGTTGATTACACATGCAGCGGTGTGTTGATTACACATGCAGCGGTGTGTTGTTTACACATGCAGCTGTTTTTTTTGTTTACACATGCATGCAGCGGTGTGTCGATTACACACGCACGGTTTGTTGTTTACATATAGAGCAGTTTGTTGTTTACACATGCAGCGGTGTGTTGTTTACACATGCAGCGGTGTGTTGTTTACACATGCAGCTGTTTTTTGTTTACACATGCATGCAGCGGTGTGTTGTTTACACATGCAGCTGTTTTTTGTTTACACATGCATGCAGCGGTGTGTTGTTTACACATGCAGCAGTGTGTTGTTTACACATGCAGCGGTGTGTTGTTTACACATGCAGCAGTTTGCCGTTTACACATGCAGCAGTTTGTTGTTTACACATGCAGCACTCTGTTGTGTTTACGCATGCAGCGGTGTGTCGATTATGCATGCAGCGGTTTGTTGTTTACATATAGAGCAGTTTGTTGTTTACACATGCAGCAGTGTGTTGTTTACACATGCAGCAGTTTGTTGTTTACACATGCAGCACTCTGTTGTGTTGACGCATGCAGCGGTGTGTCGATTATGCACGCAGCGGTTTGTTGTTTACACATGCAGCAGTTTGTTGTTTACACATGCAGCAGTTTGTCGATTACACATGCAGCAGTGTGTGGTGTGTTGTTTACACATGCAGCAGTTTGTTGTTTATGCATGCAGCTGTTTGTTCTTTACGCATGCAGCGGTGTGTTGTTTACACATGCAGCAGTTTGTTGTTTATGCATGCAGCTGTGTGTTCTTTACACATGCAGCTGTTTGTTGTTTACACATGCAGTGGTATGTTGAATATGCATGCTAAACTCTTGTAGCTTGTTCCAAATGTTTGTTTTAAAACCATGTTGTCTGATGGATGCTGTTCCTGCGGTAGCCAAGCTGAACACTTTCAGCCATCTTGGTCGTGTTTTGACTGACGGTGAAGTTGTCCCTCGTTCTGCCATTGTGCACACCTGACTGACTGCAGCAGGTAGGGGAGGGGGAGCGTTACTGCATACAGCAGGAGGAACCCACACGGTCTCTGGTGTCTCGTTAAAAAGGAGTTTCATCAGCAGAAATTATATAACAGAAAGTCTCAGTGCTTTTAAAAGCTTGTTTCCAACATTGAGTGTATTTACAGTCTACATATGACATATATGTACTTATTCTCATGTGTCATCACTAAATGTATTCCTACTTTTTGCTAATTAAAACCATATAAGGGAGAACTCCGGTGCAGTTCTTTCTTTTTTTTTTGCATTCTATGTTTTGTTTATTCATTTATTTCAGTGGTTTGAAAGATATCAGCTCCTTGGTTCATTTTCTAAATGTATTTTCAGGTTTTAGTTATTTTGCTTGACGTTTTCCTTTGCTTTGTGGTTGATTTTTGTCCTGGCCTCTTTGTTTTTCAGATGAGGGCAGGAGTGCCGTTCACCTGGCAGGAGGGGCTCAAATAGTAGCTGAACACATTAAATCCCTCTCCCCTAATACTGAGCCGGAAAATGAGAAGCTCTTGACTGTCTTTTGTGGCATGCTGGTGAACTATAGCAATGATAATGGTAATAACCATCTTCCCCCAAGACTTTTTATTAACGTGTCTCAACTAATCAGTTGATTTTCTGTTTCTTCTGTGAACACAGAAGGGGTAGAGGTGATTCTGTGATTCTCTGGTTTACACTGCTCTGTTCTCTTTTCTGTCGCGTCCTCTTGCTTTTCTAACTTCACCTTCAAGGTAATCTCACATTTTACATTCTTTCTGTCGTCTAAGTAGTACCTTCCTCCTGACATGTTGTGTTTTTCCAGTGTAACTCAGCTGGTAGAGTATTGTATCAGTTTGCTTTAGGCTTTTTAGCTCCTTTGTGATGTCGCTCAAGCGAGTGTTAGTTGTTGGTCAGTCCTATTCAGTATGTCTGATAAACCTTTAGAGAGAGTTTTATATTTTTGAGGCCTGTAGATCTTTGTTTTTCTAGCAGACATGTACATGTTACAACAGATTGTTACGTATTCTGTGAAGTTTTTCAGAAAACAAACACATTTTACTCATGAGATTTAACACACAGATCAAAAAAGTGCCAGTTCTAATAAATAAATCAATAAATAACTGCCTAACAGTTGTTTGACGAAAATAATGAATTGGATTTAGAAAAAAGAATTCAGTACAAAACAAGTCAAATGTGTCGGTATGGTGAAATGTCCATTTCCTTTCCAGAATGCAGGTGTAATTTAATCCAGTATTACTTAGTTTAGCTCTAAAGTCTTCAGCATATTATCTGTCTGGCTTGACCAACAGAGTAAAGACTTCATATGAAGATGGACGACATGTCTCCAGTTGCTGCTGATAATCAAAATGAAGGACGTCGGTCTGAAAGTCTGGTCTGCTTTAAAAGCCTCAAATAGTTCATTACAACCAGTACTGTTATAAAAATATGAATACCTGAACATGCAGCAGGAACATAAGAACTGTATGAATCAAAAAGGGTCAACACCTCAAGAAAATAATGTTGTAATAATGTTTTTGTTTTGTTTGTTTGTTTGCTTTTGTTTACTCAGGAAAATGTCCCATTCATATAAATGGATGAAGTGGAACTTAAAACAACCACAGAGGAAGCTGTGGTTCTGTTTTAGCTTCAACTACTTCGTTAGCTTTAGCATTAGTTAGTGGGCGGGGCTAACACTGATTTAGACATTTTATGAACCTCTTAATGGAGGAACCCTAACAAAGGTTTATAAAAGATACATTAGAGTTACATATTTAAAGCTATAGTGTGTAACTTTTACATGTCCGTGAATGTCCGTTTCAGCCAAGCCACTATTAGAGGAGATGACACAATGCAGATTAAGTCGATCGGCTCCTCAAACATCTCACGGTATTTTTCAATATATATCATTTTTACTTTGCGTGTCGACCGGCGACATTCCCGCGCTGGCGCACAGCTAATTAAGTCTTTTACATCACAACAAGAAGGGAGGGGGAGGACGAGCGGAGAGTCTCGTAGCAGATCATTCACTAACCTGTCAGTTACAAATTAGCAGGCACCTTGTCTCCCATTTGTAATTTGCGTTTATGCGGAAAATAAATAAAAAATACAATAATTACCTCTTCCGAAGAGTCCATCTTTTTTCAACAGCTGTCCTTATTCAAACAGAATAAAAATGTTGTGGAATCGCGAATCACAGCGGCAGAGGGATAGCGGTTGGAGGAAGGGGGGTGGGGGGTGCGTACGTCATATGGAAGCGCCAGCTTCATTGTTGTAATAACGCAAAATTCCGCTAGGGGGCGACAGAAGTTACGCACTATAGCTTTAAGCTGCAATTATTAAATGTATGTATGTGTTTCACATCATTAACCAGTGTTAATTATTATATTTTATTAATATAATTTGATCAGTTGTGCAACTCTTAAATGTAGTTGCACTTTATAAATAATTTAGAAGGTTTAGTGTTTGCTCACCAGCGGCTCCTTAGAGTCATTTAGACCAATTTGGTAGAATTGATTCCAGAGACCAAATGTAGAAATCATCTTTAAATTCTTGCTTTTCACGTGACACTTCAAGTCCCAATCAAGCAGGTATGATTGTCCCAAAAAGGAATCAGAGATCAAAACAGTTCTCCGTTTTAAGCAAATAAGGAAAAGTGAAGTATATCTCCTGTTGAGGTAGTTTAGTGTAAGAGTACATCAGACACGGTGTCATTGAGTTAAAATGTATAAACAGTTTGTTTAATAGTCTCATTTGGTCCAACTGTGGTTAACTGTCACCATCGGACATGAGCAGCAAGCAGAAAGTGTTAAAGAAATGAATAAAATCAGTGGATTTTATTGTGATTACACACCAGCTGGACTCGGAGTGTTAATTCTCTCAGTGAATAAATTGAATCCTGACAGTGTGCATTCAATCACCACACACTGTTAGAAACCAGCTGTGCAGCTCTTCCTTTAATCAGGCTGAACCTGAATGCAGATGTGGTCTGAGTGAATGATGTGGCACTTCGTTGCCTAAAAGATCTCGCAATATTAAACTGCAATGCTCAGGTTCAGAAAACAAATCTGACTAAATGAGTAAACAAATAAGAAAATGTTTACCAGCATGTGAAAACAGAATGACTTGCTTGTTGTTTAACTAGTACGTGTAGCTAACAGGTCATCTGGATCACAGAGTTCTATTCTTTGTGTTTTCATTTCCTTTATGCACCACTATAAAAACGTCCATGTTGGGGTAAATACAAGTCAAGACACGGTGCTTTCGGCTTTTTTCTTTCTTTCATCATTATTTTTTAAGAAAAAAATGGAGAAAAACCTTCAAATCAAACTGAGAAAATGTTAAAGACTCGATTTAAAGCTGTTTCCTGCACGTCGTTTCCTGAAACGGGTTAAAAGAGATGTTGAGGAGCAACCTGCTTTCTGCTTGTTGAACTGCTCCTTCACTCTGCTGCAACAGTTTGAGAGTTAAATGCAAACAAGTGGTTCAAATGTAGTTCTGTCTTTTCTGCTTTTGTACAGATTAATAACTTTGAAATTGCTTCTTTTTATAAAACTAATTGTGTTTTGCTTACATACTGCTGACGTTCAGCGTTCCCAGTCAGACCCTCAGTGTTTGTGTGTCTCTGGGTCTTCCTGCAGTTGGAGCTCATGAGGCTTGTGTGATGAGACACACCCTGAGCTGCTGACCCTGTCTCTTTGGACCGGGTGTTCTGTTTGGTTTGGTGGTGTGAGGTTTGGGATTAAACAGGTGATGTGTCACGACACTCAGCATCAATTAAGTAGGTGAAACCTGTTTACACTGTTTACACTACATCAGTTACAAGAATGCATTTAAGAAAAGGAAACCCAACAAGATCACATTGTTTTCTGATTGTGTTTGAAATGTTTACATTGCTGATTGTCACTATTGTAATAATCCAGTAAATAAAAAGCAGATTACACCTGTAATAATTATAGAGAGAAATGGCCTGAACCTCTTAGGAGCAGAAACTTTCTGCTGCTCTTGTTAAATCAAATCCAACTGATGATCGGTTGAATTACATACAGTAAACAGTGTTTGATTCATGAATCAGTCAGAGTCAATCAGCCTCGTCATGTTGTTGACATCATGTGACCAACCTAACAGCTGATCAACACCTCGACATCAAGAGGCTTCAGACAGGAAGTTCTCAGATGGAGGAGGCGACTGAGCTCAGAGTGTTATCAGCAGGGTCAACAGAGAGACAGGAAGAGTCACAGAAAGACATAGAAGTGGACGTCCTTTGTCCACGTCCCACACTGATGATGCTTCATATTGAACAGAGTCCTGTGGAACCAGATGATGAAGGTCCCTAAACTCCAGGAACATTTAACGACCTGAGAGGAACCCAGTGTCACATCAGACTAGTAGAAACTGTTTCAGTGTGTCTGTGTGTTAGACGACCTGCAGGGTCCCTGAACGCACCACTAGGTACAGGTGTCATCATGGACCAGGGAGCCTTTGAATGAGGGACCAGAGGACCTCAGTGATGGTGATGATGAAAGTAGGTTAATGTTGAGCATAAATGATGGACACTAACGATGTTGGAGACATCAAGGAGACACTGATTAATCAGACGGGCCTTTGGTGGTGCAGGTGTTACAGTAGACAGGTGTTACGGTGGGGACGGGTATCACAGTGTGGACAGGTGTCTAGTCGGAACAGAACTGTCCTACACTTTGATGAGACAGTGATGAGTCCAAACTACCTGAATAACATCATGAATCTAGTCATTGTGACCGGTGTACCTCCATTAGAGGGACCTGGACTTTCTCCAGACCTGAATCCCATAGAAAACCTCTGGGATCAGCTGAGTCTCCCCGTAGAGACTCTGATCCCCAGAAGGACCTGAGGACCTTCAAGAAGAGCCTCAGCAGACAATAAGTCAACTTGTGGACATCATAAGACGTCATTGTCCAGCTGTAATTGATGCTGAAGGTCACATGACACGTTATTGAGACATTAACGTTTTGTTGTTGTTTACTCACCAGCTGTTGTTGGATTTAGTTTCATGTTTGAGATGATGAATCACCATCACATGCTTCTACTGTAGAGGGAACTTGATGTTTCTGTAGAATTCAAACCAGATATCCTGAACTTTTTGTAAGTCGTGTTTATTCTCTTAATGTCTTCCAGGACTCGGTTTGTGCTTCTACAGCACTCTAATTTCTCTTCGGTTTATATCTTAAGGGGTTCTAACCTTCTTCTCTTTACTTGTCCTTCCCCTCATGGCTCCTGGGACTCATTTATTTTTCTTGTTCAACAAAAATACATTAACATTTTTTCTCTCCTGCTTCTAGTAACTCCACCTCCTGCACATTCGTGTTTTTTTTAAGATTTCACTTTTGCTTATCTAACTTTGTGTTGCACAGCTTAAAACCATTTTGTCTTTTAGGTTTTATTGCTGTTATTTATGGGTAAGAAACAACATCTTGGTATGTGTGTACAACTTTAACCCCTATATTCAAAATATTTCCTGTTTCATGCTACCTCAATACTGTGTTGTCACTTTTTGGCATTGCATTTGATCAGAATTTATCTTTTGACTCTTAAGTTCAAACATTTTTTCAAATGATAAGTGTTTCATTTTAATGATATTATTTAAATTAGCAGTTTAATATCTCAAAGTGATCAAAGATGATGATCAAAGTGATTGCACCAGGACTTATTTTAAGATTCTTCTTATTACATAGAAAGCCCTCAACAGCATAGCACCATCTTAATTAAAAAATCTTCTTATTCCACACCATCATAAAGGAACCCTTTAGTCTTAGAACTCTAGACTGCTGAACCTAAGAGTCTTTAAAATGAGTTTGGAAAACAGAAACAGTGTCTTTTGTTTCCAGGCTCTTCTGCTCTTGAATCAATCACCAGTTTCAGTACATAATACAGACTTTCTGTTTATAAATCTAACCTCAAAACCTACCTATTTGAACTATGCTACAATTAATTAATATATTTTAAATTTCCCGTTATATGTCAGTTTTTCTATTTTTGAAGCTATTAATATTTTACTGCTTAGTTTTCCACTGTTCTTTTGTTTTGCTATAGTGCTACAGAAATAAAGTAAAGTAGAATCACGCCATCACCAAAGTACTAGAAGCAAGCAACAATGTCAGAAATGTGCACAGATAATTTCTGATAGGTGTGATTGAGATGTGACAGGCTGTGCTGCATTAAATGACAGTTTGCTTTATTAATGCTAAATGTATATAATATTTATGTATTATGTTGTGTGTGTGCCTGACTATTTAAACTTTTCTGTGGACATTATCCCTACCAGAATAGTGAAGTGCTTCCCCAATAACAAACCCTGGATCACTAGTGACCTGAAATAACTGCTGAACAAGAACAAAGAGCTTTAGGGTGAGAGACAGGGACATATTGAGAAGTGTACAAAGAACTTAAAATCAAGATTAGAATCAACAAGGACGTATACAGGAATAAGCTGGAAAACAAGCTCCAGCAAAACAAATATAAGAGATGTGTCTTGAGGGATGAAGAAGATCACAGGATTAAAGCAAGGAGGATCACTTAGATGGAAGTCTGGATTGAGCTAATGAACTGAACAGGTTCAATTTAGAGACAAGCCCAACATTTTCCTCTCCTGCTGCAAGCCAAACAGACCTCCCCCCTCCCTTCATCCACAGCTTCCCTGCCACACTTCAACTGTCTCACCTTCTACCTCAGTCATGGATGCTGTTTCTGGTGCTTTTCCATCATCTCAGAAGAAGCTGGTGTCCCCATTGCCTCCTCCTCCTGCCTGTCTGTATCTAACAGTCAGGTGAAGAAGCAGCTGGAGAGACTGGACAGGAACAAGGCAGCTGGTCGAGATTGTGTTAGTCCCAGAGTCCTAAAGGCTTGTGCAGATCAGATATGTGGGATTCTGCAGTGTATCTTCAATCTCAGGCTCACCCAGGAGAAGGTACCAGTTCTATGGAAAACATCCTGTCTTGTTCCAGTACCAAAGACATCTCACACATTGGCCCCTAACGACTACAGGTCTGTTGTCCTAACATCCCACCAGGTGATCAGCAGCATAGGAGCACCACAGGGGACTGTACTCTCACCATTCCTTTTCACTCTGTACACTTCAGACTTTCAGTCCAGGTCAGAGTCCTGTCATCTACAAAAATACTCTGATTACTCTGCAGTTGTTGGTTGGATCAGAGATGGACAAGAGACAGAGTCCAGAGACCTGGTGGACCACTTTGTGTCCTGGTGTGGGGACAATCATCTCATCTTGAATGTGAACAAGACAAAGGAGATGATTGTGGATTTTAGGAAGAGCAGCAACATGTAAAACCCATTTCCATCATGGGAGAAGAAGTGGAGGTGGTGGAGGAGTATAAATACCTGGTGTTCACCTGGACAACAGACTGAACTGGAGACACAATGTGATGCTGTTTTTAGGAAGGGACAGAGCAGACTGGACTTCCTCTCGAAGTTTAGATCCTTCAACATCTGCAGCAAGATGTTGAAGATTTTTTATAAATCTGTTGTGGAGTGTGAGATCACAACTGCAGTCACCTGTTGGGGGCGCAGCATCAGAGCAGGTGACATGAAGAGATTGAACAGATTAATAAGGAGGGCTGGTTCTGATCTGGAGTCTTTTGAGTTGATTGTCCGAAGGAGGATGAAGAACATGATGGAGAACCCTCATCATCCTCTTCATAACACAGTAACTCTCCAACAGAGTGTCTTCAGTCAGAAGATTCTTCAGATCCGCTGCAGCACATACCGCTACAGGAGATCCTTCCTGTCCACACCTAGAACCCTCTACAGGAGATCCTTCCTGTCCACACCTAGAACCCTCTACAGGAGATCCTTCCTGTCCACACCTAGAACCCTCTACAGGAGATCCTTCCTGTCCACACCTAGAACCTCTGTAATGACTCTGTGAAGAAACACTGGGTTACTACAACATCTCATTTACCTTCAGGGATTCATTGTTAAGTGCAACATGTGGATTTGTCCACATTTTAAAGAGAACCACTAAGAGCTGAAGGACGACATGTTTTAGTAAATAATCAGTAAAACATGGATGCAACTGTGTCATGTAAACTTCAATTAATTTGCACAAACATGTTTTATGTTCTTGTTTATGTTTCCTCAGTTTTTTTCTTCATGTTTTTGGTTTTACAGATTCCCTACAAGCCCAGCTGATTAATATGGGTGTGATTCCTACTCTAGTGAAACTCCTGGGCATCCATTCCCACAACACTGCCCTGACAGAAATGTGTTTAATTGCTTTTGGGAATTTGGCAGAGCTTGGTAAGTTACTATAATTAATAGATTAATAGATCAATATAATCAAGTGTTCGATCTCTGAGTTTTTTCTAATCTTCAGTCAGGATGATTAAATTAAAATAATTAGCTCAGGGTCTCCACTGGAGCAGGTTCTTATAGTAGTGTGGAAGTCACAGACTTTATTTTCCTGAGGACTAACAGAGGCTTTGCAGGAGGTCATGAAGCTGTCGGTCTGATACACTGTCCTCATCAGAAGGGTGATCTGAAAAGTTGTGTTCGTCTATGGCAAAGAAAAAAAGAGGAAAAAGGTTCAATCAAACCCCAAATTTAGTATGTATATGTAAAATTGCACAAATTAATTAGTTATGTGAGTTGTTCTTTAATTAAGAGATGGATTCAGTTAAAAGTGGTTACATTTGGTTTAATCACACATTCTTTACTGTCATGTGGTTGTTGTTACACGTCAGACTGAGCAGTTTTTATTCTGAATGCTTCATCCTCTTCAGTTCTAAGTAACAAGAAGTTAGAGGTTTAAATAACATCATGAAACTACTCTGACATCAGGAACATCACATGGTTTCAGCTTCTTTTTAAGTCCCCGTCCCTTTGGGGTTTATTTTCAGGGTATTTTTTACATGCAGTGCAGTAGACTGAAGGGTTAATATCTAGGATGATCACAACTCACTCCTCCTTCAGAGTCTCACTGAGCTCCACTCTCACTGATAAACTGCCAACATCATTTATGAAGGAGTATCTAAAGTCTATCATCAGCTGCTTCTCAATTTCTATCAGACAGGAAGTGCCAGAAATATAAAACTACTTTTGGCAGAAAAAAGTGAGTGTAACTTGTCAACAGATTTAGACAATAATAATAAACTTTTAAACTCATTATTAACAAGAACGACAACATTCAAACTTTAATTAGTTCATTTACACCCAAACATGTTACCTGCAACACTTCGGGGCCGAAGGGGCGTGTCATACCTTTATCAGGTAACTACAACTTTCTCAAGTCTGTGAATATTAAAACTTAAAAGTGGAATATGGAACATGAACACAATAACACGGCACAAAGCCTTCAGCCATCTGGGTGTCAGGCTCGTTAACCCCCCCCCCCCGCGCTCCGATGCTGAGGTCGACCAGTATTCCTCACCAAACCCGCTCTGATCCCCGATCAGAGCAGGACAATAAAATATCATGAGTTCAGTTCACTGATCATGCTCTCCAGTCCCGCTGATCACACATTGACTCTGATAAAAGCAGCTCCTACCTGTTTGAAGCTCAGTCTTCAATTCAGTCCGCGGCAAAGAGTTCATAGTTGCACCGTGGCTCCAAAACTTCCTGCAGTCCCTCTTAAGATCCTCTCCCCTCCTCACACACCATCCTGCACGCCCCACTTATCCAATAGAATAAAAAAAGCAATAAAATCCTCCATGGTGTGTCTTCCAGTCGAACAAGTGGCCCGAAGCTCCTCCACATCAGCAACATGCAGCTACGTGTTAGCTAGCTGCTAATAGCTGCTATTAAATCGTTTCCACACAGAACCTGCTCGTCACATGGGAAATCCTCTATGGCAAGTAAAAAATGTATATAATCACCACATGTCCCCGGTGCTTCCAGCTGCTTGACCTGCAGACTCCACAGTACCAGCCTCACTGTGCTGCAGTATTTACGGTATTAGGCAACCCAAAATGGTGCCCACTGCTCTGCCAGCTATTAGCTGGTAGATGGAAACAAAATACCAACGTCGTACCTGCCAAAATTAATATTTTATATTATTTTACTTCAAATATAATTTTTCAAGGAAATGCTGTATTTTCATTTTACAACCCTCTAAACACCCCGTGGAGGTATTATTTTGTTAAAAATATTGCTTTTAATTAAAATATTCCATATACCACCTTTAATGCTTCTAAAACATTTCCCTAACATTGATATTTTTTCTTTTTAGCTCGTCAGTTCTGAATAAAAACAGAGTAAGTAAAAGGTAATAAAGATTAATGTGCGCTGAGCCTGAAAATAAAAACTATTATGTGTTAATAAAAGTAATAAATGATTTGGGAGGAATCACACAAACAGGATCCAGTTCTAGTGTAAGTCCCTGATGTGTGTTCAGAGATCTGAGCTCAGCTGTCTCCTCAGCAGGGAAACATCTGCAGTTATTAAACTTTTATTAATAGTATTTCTTTGTTGTGGTTCATTTAGTAAACAAATTACTTTGAAACATGAAAAACAAACACAGACTACCAGTAAAAGTCTAGATATATGTAAATTATTTACCACATGATGAGGATGATCCACTTCAGAAACACAGTCAGACATTTGGACACGCGGTTGACTGACAGTGTTTGGTGATTTGAAGTTGTGTTGCTGAACTGTATGACATGTTTGATGTTTGTTCATCTCTTCAGACATACTGATGATTATTCCAGTGTTTATTTAATTATCAGAAAGTCTCTGCAGCTTTTATCTTATTAAGGATAAACAATGAGATTGTATAAGATGTGGAGACTGACGCAGCGTTTCTGATGTCTGTGATTCTTCAGAGTCCAGCAAAGAGCAGTTTGCCTCCACCAACATCGCCGAGGAGCTGGTTCGTCTCTTCCAGAAGCAGACGGAGCACGAAAAGAAGGAGATGATTTTTGAGGTTCTGGCTCCACTTGCTGAGAATGGTAATAATATTTTATGATTGTTAAAAAGATCTTACACAAGAACCCGTGTTCGGTGAAGAAGGCGTGGTATTAATGCGCAGCGTGTTTTTAAATGAAAGTCATGTTCACCAGCTTGTGTTCAGTGTGAGTCACGCTTCCACACTCACTGCACAGTCATGACAGACAGCTCCCGTGCTAGCTCAGCTGCTCTTTTTCAAACCTGGGAGTGTGTGTGTGTGTGTGTGTGTGTGTGTCTGTGTGTGTGTGTGTGTGTGTGTGTGTGTGCGCGCAGCAGAGTCTTGCTAACTGTTCCCACTCTAACAGTCTCCAGGACAACGTCCTACTTATCTGTACTCTAGAGAAAACTGTCCCCTCCTTTCATCTGTCACGCTGCGTGCTGTTCATTAAGCAGCAGCTTAACTCTGTTTGGAAAAGTCCGACCGGTAATTGTGAGACGAGAAGAAATCCAAAGTTACGAAACTTCCATATTTGTTATTGTTAGTGGTTTAACAACAGGCTGAACAGGCCTATCTAAGAATGACTTTATATTTGATCCTCTAACTGGTTGTGTGTTGTAACTCTGTGTTAAACATGAATCAGTGTCGACTCATTTCCATCTAATACATGTATCACTGAGTCTTTAGAGCCTCTGCTTCATCATTACATAGTAATAATGCTAGAAGATGGTAGAAGATTGTTGCCTTCGTTTCTAATCAAACACTATCTACAGTTGAACAGAAGGAGCAGAGAGGCACTTTTCAGGTTCTGATTCAGGTCTGAATCGTGATTTTAACTTAGTAACTACAGAACTATGAGAGTTCCTGTTCTAGACACACATTTAATGAATTAAATGGTTCAAATAGTCAGAAATAATGAAATAGTTTTTACTAAAGAAGTTTAGAAACTGATATAACAGCATGAAGAGAAATATTTCAGTACATTTAACCCTCTGAAATCCAACTGGATTCATTCAGTCACTTTGTATTTTAATATTTGGGGTGTCTCCCTCCTACAGGGAGGTTTGTACCGGTCCGTCTGGCAGCGCTCACCTCACTGTCTCAAGGCACATGAAATCATCTGCTGGGTACTTGAACATGTCACAAACACGTGTTGTGTAGTATTTACACTTTGTTTAGGTGGTGAAGTGCACACAGTTACTCACAGTTCCTAGAAGCCAGCGGCCCCCCCCCCAAACCACCACCAGCAGGTGCAGAGAAAAGTGTAAAACTGGGACACTTTTATTTTGAAAGGAGTTTGTGTTCCAGTTGTCCTCACACAAAGATCCTGTATACATCCTGTTGACCTGCACCTGAGTGTCCTGCTGTCGTCCTGTCAGATGTGATAAAGCTGCAGCTGGTGGAGGCGGGGCTGGTGGAGTGTCTGCTGGAGGTGGTGGCTCAGACCGTGGACGGAGAGCGGGACGAGGACGTGGCCCAACTCAAGACTGCATCAGACCTGATGGTTCTCCTGCTTCTTGGAGGTAAACAACAGGGTTGAAAGGGTTTAAGGATCCAACATCCAACGTGTGTGGGGAAGGTAGGGGGGCACTTTGGTCAAGCCAGTTGAGACCGGCTGGTAGCTGCACATGTACAGCTTGTACTAGGTTTATGCATCACACCGGAGCTGCTAGCCAAAGAAACCGTTAGCTTGTAGTACCGTTTGGTTCTTGTTTCAACCGGTTTGGTCTTTAAAACTTTACCAGCTGTGTCACATCTGGCTTTATCTGCTGTGGTAGCTTTGAATCTAGCTTGAGTGGAGCAGAACTGGACCGGTGTGGCGGATGTTACCACCCACAGCAGCTCTGATCAACACATGGACTGTGTAGGAGTTTGGTTCTGCTGCCACGTCCTCCAGGTCCAGAGTGCTCCTCTGTCAGAGTTCCACGCGTCCCTGTAGCTTCTTATTTTCTGCTTCATTGTTTTACTCCTCTCACAGATAACCATTCATTTGATTCCAGTGGAGATGTTAGAATAATAATCCCTCTATACAGTGTTGATCAATAATAAATAATATTTATTTAAATATTTAATCAGAGCCGTAAAACTTTAAACACGAGATGTAAATGTACATATTGGCTTTACTGTTTGTTCTCTTTGCAGATCACAGGCATTAATATGTAATGAAGTTAAGCTAAGCACAATTTATTAGCAACCTAGCAGGGAGCGGTTGTAAATGATTCTTCCTCCTCCTCAGACGAGTCCATGCAGAAGCTGTTTGAAGGAGGAAAGGGCAGCGTCTTCCAGAGGGTCCTGTCCTGGATCCCATCCCACAACCACCAGCTGCAGCTGGCTGGGGCTCTCGCCATCGCTAACTTCGCCCGCAACGGTAGGTGTTACTCCTCAGAACTAAACTAACAAAGTTTTTTTATTACAGATTGAATTTATAAGCTGCGTGTTGAGACGTCAGTGTTTTGCTGTCTGTTCAGTAAAATCCTGCTTGAAAGGTGCAGCTTGAAAACAGCTGATGTGATTTCAGTAGGACTGTAGTCAACCTAAGTCCTGTCCTGCGCAACGATTAGTCGACTAAAATAAAGCCATGTTTTGCACTTTGAACATTTATTAAACAATTGTCATAGAGCATTTATAAAACAATGAAAAACATCAATAATACAAAAAACTATAATAATAATACAATTCTTTGAAAATTAAGTGATTTTATAACTGCAAAGTGAGGAACTCTGTCCGAGGTCTATAGTGACCGTCTTAATCGCTCAACTGAACACACCAGACGATAAAATATATATGATTTATAAAACTACTGGATATTTTGTAAAGGAATAAATATCAAGGAGTAAATCAATAAAAAATATGTAACGGGCTGATCAATGAGAATGTCAGTCGACCAAGACGACATCAACCCATTAGTGACTCGACGCCTGCAGGAGACTCGGTGCCTGCAGGAGACTCGGTGCCTGCAGGTGACTCGGTGCCTTTAGGAGACTCGGTGCCTTTAGGTGACTCGGTGCCTGTAGGTGACTCGGTGCCTTTAGGTGACTCGGTGCCTTTAGGAGACTCGGTGCCTTTAGGAGACTCGGTGCCTTTAGGTGACTCGGTGCCTGTAGGTGACTCGGTGCCTGCAGGTGACTGGGTGCCTGCAGGTGACTCGGTGCCTGCAGGAGACTCTGTGCCTGCAGGAGACTCGGTGCCTGTAGGTGACTCGGTGCCTGCAGGAGACTCGGTGCCTGCAGGAGACTCGGTGCCTG
Organism: Pachypanchax playfairii; assembly: GCA_006937955.1. NCBI lineage: Eukaryota > Metazoa > Chordata > Actinopteri > Cyprinodontiformes > Aplocheilidae > Pachypanchax > Pachypanchax playfairii. The sequence continues at coordinate 2,037,582 of SSNP01000097.1, forward strand.
CAGGTGACTCGGTGCCTGCAGGTGACTCGGTGCCTGTAGGAGACTCGGTGCCTGCAGGAGACTCGGTGCCTTTAGGTGACTCGGTGCCTGCAGGAGACTCGGTGCCTGCAGGTGACTCGGTGCCTGCAGGAGACTCGGTGCCTGTAGGAGACTCGGTGCCTGCAGGAGACTCGGTGCCTGTAGGAGACTCGGTGCCTGCAGGAGACTCGGTGCCTGCAGGAGACTCGGTGCCTGCAGGAGACTCGGTGCCTGCAGGTGACTCGGTGCCTGCAGGAGACTCGGTGCCTGTAGGAGACTCGGTGCCTTTAGGTGACTCGGTGCCTGTAGGTGACTCGGTGCCTTTAGGTGACTGGGTGCCTGCAGGTGACTCGGTGCCTGTAGGAGACTCGGTGCCTGCAGGAGACTCGGTGCCTGTAGGTGACTCGGTGCCTGCAGGAGACTCGGTGCCTTTAGGTGACTCGGTGCCTGCAGGTGACTCGGTGCCTGCAGGTGACTCGGTGCCTGCAGGTGACTCGGTGCCTGCAGGAGACTCGGTGCCTGCAGGAGACTCGGTGCCTGCAGGTGACTCGGTGCCTGCAGGAGACTCGGTGCCTGCAGGTGACTCGGTGCCTGCAGGTGACTCGGTGCCTGTAGGAGACTCGGTGCCTTTAGGAGACTCGGTGCCTTTAGGTGACTCGGTGCCTGCAGGAGACTCGGTGCCTGTAGGTGACTCGGTGCCTGCAGGAGACTCGGTGCCTGCAGGAGACTCGGTGCCTGCAGGTGACTCGGTGCCTGTAGGTGACTCGGTGCCTGTAGGTGACTCGGTGCCTTTAGGTGACTCGGTGCCTTTAGGAGACTCGGTGCCTTTAGGTGACTCGGTGCCTGCAGGAGACTCGGTGCCTGCAGGTGACTCGGTGCCTGCAGGTGACTCGGTGCCTGTAGGAGACTCGGTGCCTGCAGGAGACTCGGTGCCTGTAGGAGACTCGGTGCCTGCAGGAGACTCGGTGCCTTTAGGTGACTCGGTGCCTTTAGGAGACTCGGTGCCTGCAGGTGACTCGGTGCCTGCAGGAGACTCGGTGCCTGCAGGAGACTCGGTGCCTGTAGGAGACTCGGTGCCTGCAGGAGACTCGGTGCCTGCAGGAGACTCGGTGCCTGCAGGAGACTCGGTGCCTGCAGGTGACTCGGTGCCTGCAGGAGACTCGGTGCCTGCAGGACACTCGGTGCCTGCAGGTGACTCGGTGCCTGCAGGTGACTCGGTGCCTGCAGGAGACTCGGTGCCTGCAGGTGACTCGGTGCCTGCAGGAGACTCGGCGCCTGCAGGTGGATTCTTCTCACATAAATGAAACTGTTGGTAGCGACTCCTCAGACTGTGTTTCTGTGTAGATGGGAACTGCATCCACATGGTGGACACTGGGATTGTACAGAAGCTTCTGGATCTGTTAGACCGCCATGTGGAGGAGGGCAACGTGACGGTACAGCACGCAGCGCTGAGCGCCTTACGGAACCTGGCGATACCAGGTGAGCAGATCAAACGGATCTACACAGCACGTTAGAACCAGATTCAGAGAGTTACTAAAGGTTCTACAGAACCATCAGACTGATTACAACACACTCCTCCATCCTGTTAACGTCCCCGTCTCTGTTCCACCCTGCAGTGGTCAACAAGTCCAAGATGCTGTCTGCTGGAGTGGCTGATGTTGTGTTAAAGTTTTTACAGTCTGAAATGCCTCCGGTCCAGTTTAAACTCCTCGGGACGTTACGTATGCTCATCGATACACAAGGTTCAGTATTTTCTACTTTCTTTATTTCACAACTCGACAGTCTTCATCATCTGGTCTCCAGGATTCAACATAAAACATGACGTGTAAATACTTAGAATCCTGTTTGAGTGTGAGATACGGTTCTCCATGGATTCTGTTTGAGATAATTCATCTCAGTAATCTGCACTCAGAGTCTCTCACTGCAGTGACGTGCTGCTGATCCTGTTTTCCTGCTGTGTGTGTGTGTGTGTGTGTGTGTGTGTGTGTGTGTGTGTGTGTGTGTGTGTGTGTCCAGCTGAGGCTGCAGAACAGCTGGGGACCAATGGGAAGCTGGTGGAGAGGCTGGTGGAGTGGTGTGAAGCCAAAGATCATGCAGGAGTGATGGGCGAGTCCAACCGGCTGCTGTCAGCTCTGATCCGACACAGCAAGTCTAAGGTAACACATCGACCCCACAGCCGAGTTCCACCTCAGTCTAAACACTCGATTCTGATGTTTCAGATTGTTAAAGTTGTTTAAATAAACTTCCACAGTAAAATCAGGGAGGGGGGGGGGGGGGGGCTGAGAACAGACGGGAGTCGGGTTTGACAACAAGGTCTAATTATCACATATTGTAGCTTTAATGTTTTACAGTGTTTTCTGTTGTTTTGTTTGTCTGTTTGTTTTCTGGCTCTACAGGAAGTTGTCAGGACTGTTATCCAAGGAGGAGGAGTGAAACACTTGGTTACCATGGCGACCAGTGAGCATATGATTATGCAGAACGAAGCGCTTGTGGCTCTGGGTCTCATAGCAGCGCTGGATTTAGGTAAAATACCATCAAATCTGAGTTTGGTCTCCAATCAGGAGTTTCTAACAGACCAGGATGTGTTCAGACACCGTCAGTCTTTATTATCTGAACTTTAAGAGTTTAATGTGGAAGATTTTCACCCTCTCAAACTCTTGGTAAATATTTTTGGACCTGTTCTAGTTTTAATGTATTTGAACTGTGTTCATCACCAGAAGAAGAAGAACATCTGGTCTGGAGTAACAGTGAAGAATCAGTTTGTAGTTTCTCTCGTCTTCTTTGGAATGACGGTCAGATTTTTTGGTTCCCATCTGGAGCTTTTTAAAAGAATCCCCGGAGGCTGAGATTTGACATGAGTGGAACTAAAGCAGGATCTGCAGTTGGTTCATCAGGTCTGTGAGACAGACATCATCATGTCCTCAGGAAAATATCTAAATAAAGAGATGGCAAGCTGTCAGAAACACACAGTCCCCTTCTGACAGGATGAAGACTGAACAACAGAGACATGATGTCTGATGGGAGGACAGTCTGAGACACGGTGCCTGACCTGTAGGACAGTCTGAGAAACGGTGCCTGGCCTGTAGGACAGTCTGAGAAACGGTGCCTGGCCTGTAGGACAGTCTGAGAAACGGTGCCTGGCCTGTAGGACAGTCTGAGACACGGTGCCTGGCCTGTAGGACAGTCTGAGACACGGTGTCTGGCCTGTAGGACAGTCTGAGACACGGTGTCTGGCCTGTAGGACAGTCTGAGACATGGTGCCTGACCCATAGGACAGTCTGAAACATGGCTTTTGTCCTGTAGGACAGTCTGAGACATGGTGCCTGACCTATAGGACAGTCTGAAACATGGCTTTTGTCCTGTAGGACAGTCTGAAACATGGTGCCTGACCTATAGGACAGTCTGAAACATGGCTTTTGTCCTGTAGGACAGTCTGAGACATGGTGCCTGACCTATAGGACAGTCTGAAACATGGCTTTTGTCCTGTAGGACAGTCTGAGACGTGTTGTCTGACCTGTAGGACAGTCTGAGACGTGCTGTCTGACCTGTAGGACAGTCTGAGACGTGCTGTCTGACCTGTAGGACAGTCTGAGACGTGCTGTCTGACCTGTAGGACAGTCTGAGACACGGTGTCTGACCTGTAGGACAGTCTGAGACACGGTGTCTGACCTGTAGGACAGTCTGAGACGTGCTGTCTGACCTGTAGGACAGTCTGAGACGTGTTGTCTGGCCTGTAGGACAGTCTGAGACGTGCTGTCTGACCTGTAGGACAGTCTGAGACGTGCTGTCTGACCTGTAGGACAGTCTGAGACGTGCTGTCTGGCCTGTAGGACAGTCTGAGACACGGTGTCTGACCTGTAGGACAGTCTGAGACACGGTGTCTGGCCTGTAGGACAGTCTGAGACATGGTGCCTGACCTATAGGACAGTCTGAAACATGGCGTCTGTCCTGTAGGACAGTCTGAGACACGGTGTCTGACCTGTAGGACAGTCTGAGACACGGTGTCTGACCTGTAGGACAGTCTGAGACGTGTTGTCTGGCCTGTAGGACAGTCTGAGACGTGCTGTCTGACCTGTAGGACAGTCTGAGACGTGCTGTCTGACCTGTAGGACAGTCTGAGACACGGTGTCTGACCTGTAGGACAGTCTGAGACGCGGTGTCTGACCTGTAGGACAGTCTGAGACACGGTGTCTGGCCTGTAGGACAGTCTGAGACGTGCTGTCTGACCTGTAGGACAGTCTGAGACGTGTTGTCTGGCCTGTAGGACAGTCTGAGACGTGCTGTCTGACCTGTAGGACAGTCTGAGACACGGTGTCTGACCTGTAGGACAGTCTGAGACACGGTGTCTGACCTGTAGGACAGTCTGAGACACGGTGTCTGGCCTGTAGGACAGTCTGAGACGTGTTGTCTGGCCTGTAGGACAGTCTGAGACGTGTTGTCTGACCTGTAGGACAGTCTGAGACACGGTGTCTGACCTGTAGGACAGTCTGAGACACGGTGTCTGACCTGTAGGACAGTCTGAGACACGGTGTCTGGCCTGTAGGACAGTCTGAGACGTGCTGTCTGGCCTGTAGGACAGTCTGAGACGTGTTGTCTGGCCTGTAGGACAGTCTGAGACGTGCTGTCTGACCTGTAGGACAGTCTGAGACACGGTGTCTGACCTGTAGGACAGTCTGAGACACGGTGTCTGACCTGTAGGACAGTCTGAGACACGGTGTCTGGCCTGTAGGACAGTCTGAGACGTGTTGTCTGGCCTGTAGGACAGTCTGAGACGTGCTGTCTGACCTGTAGGACAGTCTGAGACGTGGTGTCTGACCTGTAGGACAGTCTGAGACGTGTTGTCTGGCCTGTAGGACAGTCTGAGACGTGCTGTCTGACCTGTAGGACAGTCTGAGACACGGTGTCTGACCTGTAGGACAGTCTGAGACACGGTGTCTGACCTGTAGGACAGTCTGAGACACGGTGTCTGACCTGTAGGACAGTCTGAGACACGGTGTCTGGCCTGTAGGACAGTCTGAGACGTGTTGTCTGGCCTGTAGGACAGTCTGAGACGTGCTGTCTGACCTGTAGGACAGTCTGAGACACGGTGTCTGACCTGTAGGACAGTCTGAGACACGGTGTCTGACCTGTAGGACAGTCTGAGACGTGCTGTCTGACCTGTAGGACAGTCTGAGACGTGCTGTCTGACCTGTAGGACAGTCTGAGACATGGTGTCTGACCTGTAGGACAGTCTGAGACATGGTGTCTGACCTGTAGGACAGTCTGAGACGTGCTGTCTGACCTGTAGGACAGTCTGAGACGTGTTGTCTGGCCTGTAGGACAGTCTGAGACGTGCTGTCTGACCTGTAGGACAGTCTGAGACACGGTGTCTGACCTGTAGGACAGTCTGAGACACGGTGTCTGACCTGTAGGACAGTCTGAGACACGGTGTCTGGCCTGTAGGACAGTCTGAGACGTGTTGTCTGGCCTGTAGGACAGTCTGAGACGTGCTGTCTGACCTGTAGGACAGTCTGAGACACGGTGTCTGACCTGTAGGACAGTCTGAGACACGGTGTCTGACCTGTAGGACAGTCTGAGACGTGCTGTCTGACCTGTAGGACAGTCTGAGACGTGTTGTCTGGCCTGTAGGACAGTCTGAGACGTGCTGTCTGACCTGTAGGACAGTCTGAGACACGGTGTCTGACCTGTAGGACAGTCTGAGACACGGTGTCTGACCTGTAGGACAGTCTGAGATGTGCTGTCTGACCTGTAGGACAGTCTGAGACGTGTTGTCTGGCCTGTAGGACAGTCTGAGACGTGCTGTCTGACCTGTAGGACAGTCTGAGACACGGTGTCTGACCTGTAGGACAGTCTGAGACACGGTGTCTGACCTGTAGGACAGTCTGAGACGTGCTGTCTGACCTGTAGGACAGTCTGAGACGTGTTGTCTGACCTGTAGGACAGTCTGAGACGTGCTGTCTGACCTGTAGGACAGTCTGAGACGTGCTGTCTGACCTGTAGGACAGTCTGAGACACGGTGTCTGACCTGTAGGACAGTCTGAGACACGGTGTCTGACCTGTAGGACAGTCTGAGACGTGCTGTCTGACCTGTAGGACAGTCTGAGACGTGTTGTCTGGCCTGTAGGACAGTCTGAGACGTGCTGTCTGACCTGTAGGACAGTCTGAGACACGGTGTCTGACCTGTAGGACAGTCTGAGACACGGTGTCTGACCTGTAGGACAGTCTGAGACACGGTGTCTGACCTGTAGGACAGTCTGAGACGTGCTGTCTGACCTGTAGGACAGTCTGAGACGTGCTGTCTGACCTGTAGGACAGTCTGAGACGTGCTGTCTGACCTGTAGGACAGTCTGAGACACGGTGTCTGACCTGTAGGACAGTCTGAGACACGGTGTCTGACCTGTAGGACAGTCTGAGACACGGTGTCTGGCCTGTAGGACAGTCTGAGATGTGCTGTCTGACCTGTAGGACAGTCTGAGACGTGTTGTCTGGCCTGTAGGACAGTCTGAGACGTGCTGTCTGACCTGTAGGACAGTCTGAGACACGGTGTCTGACCTGTAGGACAGTCTGAGACACGGTGTCTGACCTGTAGGACAGTCTGAGACGTGCTGTCTGACCTGTAGGACAGTCTGAGACGTGTTGTCTGACCTGTAGGACAGTCTGAGACGTGCTGTCTGACCTGTAGGACAGTCTGAGACACGGTGTCTGACCTGTAGGACAGTCTGAGACACGGTGTCTGACCTGTAGGACAGTCTGAGATGTGCTGTCTGACCTGTAGGACAGTCTGAGACGTGTTGTCTGGCCTGTAGGACAGTCTGAGACACGGTGTCTGACCTGTAGGACAGTCTGAGACACGGTGTCTGACCTGTAGGACAGTCTGAGACGTGCTGTCTGACCTGTAGGACAGTCTGAGACGTGTTGTCTGGCCTGTAGGACAGTCTGAGACGTGCTGTCTGACCTGTAGGACAGTCTGAGACACGGTGTCTGACCTGTAGGACAGTCTGAGACACGGTGTCTGACCTGTAGGACAGTCTGAGACACGGTGTCTGGCCTGTAGGACAGTCTGAGACGTGCTGTCTGACCTGTAGGACAGTCTGAGACGTGCTGTCTGACCTGTAGGACAGTCTGAGACGTGCTGTCTGACCTGTAGGACAGTCTGAGACGTGCTGTCTGACCTGTAGGACAGTCTGAGACACGGTGTCTGACCTGTAGGACAGTCTGAGACGCGGTGTCTGACCTGTAGGACAGTCTGAGACGTGCTGTCTGACCTGTAGGACAGTCTGAGACGTGCTGTCTGACCTGTAGGACAGTCTGAGACGTGCTGTCTGACCTGTAGGACAGTCTGAGACGTGCTGTCTGACCTGTAGGACAGTCTGAGACACGGTGTCTGACCTGTAGGACAGTCTGAGACACGGTGTCTGACCTGTAGGACAGTCTGAGACATGGTGTCTGGCCTGTAGGACAGTCTGAGACACGGTGCCTGGCCTGTAGGACAGTCTGAGACACGGTGTCTGGCCTGTAGGACAGTCTGAGACACGGTGTCTGGCCTGTAGGACAGTCTGAGACATGGTGCCTGACCTATAGGACAGTCTGAAACATGGCTTTTGTCCTGTAGGACAGTCTGAGACATGGTGCCTGACCTATAGGACAGTCTGAAACATGGCTTTTGTCCTGTAGGACAGTCTGAGACGTGCTGTCTGACCTGTAGGACAGTCTGAGACGTGGTGTCTGACCTGTAGGACAGTCTGAGACACGGTGTCTGACCTGTAGGACAGTCTGAGACATGGTGCCTGACCTATAGGACAGTCTGAAACATGGCTTTTGTCCTGTAGGACAGTCTGAGACACGGTGTCTGACCTGTAGGACAGTCTGAGACACGGTGTCTGGCCTGTAGGACAGTCTGAGACGTGCTGTCTGACCTGTAGGACAGTCTGAGACGTGTTGTCTGGCCTGTAGGACAGTCTGAGACGTGCTGTCTGACCTGTAGGACAGTCTGAGACGTGCTGTCTGACCTGTAGGACAGTCTGAGACACGGTGTCTGACCTGTAGGACAGTCTGAGACACGGTGTCTGACCTGTAGGACAGTCTGAGACACGGTGTCTGGCCTGTAGGACAGTCTGAGACGTGTTGTCTGGCCTGTAGGACAGTCTGAGACGTGTTGTCTGACCTGTTGGACAGTCTGAGACGTGCTGTCTGACCTGTTGGACATTGTGTGGTTGCAGCTGCAGCAGAGAAGGACTTCGTTGGAGCCCAGCTGGTGTCTGTCCTCCACAGGCTGCTGTCAGATGAACGAAGTGCTCCAGAGATTAAATACAACTCCATGATCCTGATCTGTGCCGTCATGAGCTCAGGTGGGTTTCGAACCTACAACCCGTGTTCTAGGAGCAGATACTCTCGGATCTGTTTTCAGAAAGTTTCTCGTCTGGATTCAAATGTAACGATTAAAATCACCGACAGACTCGTTTGAAACATGAAACACGTTTAGATTCAGTTTCCTTCTGAAATCAGATTTTCAGCATGTTGTACTGAATAAAAGGGTTTTTGTGTAGACCAGAACCTGAACCAGAACTCTTCTGTCCTTTCAGAGCCTCTTCACAAAGAAGTCCAGAACCTGGAGTTCATTGACGTGGTGTCGAAGCTGAGGGCTCACGAAAACAAGACCGTGTCACATCAGGCCTCGCTCACAGAGCAGCGGCTAACCGCCCAGAGCTAAAGGACTGTGTCCCCCCCCACCCCCCCCACACACACACCTGCTGACCCCACCTAGTTACCCACCTGGCATCTTCTGACTGCTCCCCATGCCCATCGTCATGTGCCAAGGTCCCGTAAACTGCCAGCCGCCCTCAGCCCTCCCCTCCCAGCCGACGCCCACTAGTCTTAGACCCGTGCAATACTCTGAAGATTAAAACCGTTCCTGGTTGATTTTCTGTCCTGTTTTTTAAAAGCTGGGTTGATGTTTGAACATCATGTAGTCTCCTTTAAAAAGCCATAAAACAGACTGAATCCTGCCGTGTCCAATCAGTGCACTGATCTGGGATCATGTTAGTATCTTAACTCAAAGTCAGCGCCCACCTTTACCTGTGCATGTGTTCTGTCCCACAAACAGCCCGACGCAATAGATGAAGAGACGGCACTCTTTAAAGACCTTAGCTGTGACATCATCACCTCCGATAAGGGTTTTCTGTTTGAACGCATCCATCATGTATGTAGTAACGTTCCATGTAGCTTGAGTATAAACTGATTAGAAGCTGTGCATGTTTCGTCCTGTTGAAGCTGTGACGGTGTTCATCTCACCTCTCTGATCCCGCCCCCCCGCAGCCTGCACACTCCTCTCAAGATCTGGATCTGAAGGTTTCCCTGATCCAGCAGCTGTACAGTGAAAGACCGGAGACCAATCCAGCTGGTTTTCATTGGACTGGACGCAGTCACGTTAAAGGAAGCGTGCCTTTCCTAACGGAGACATGTGGAACCATCACTCTTCATGTTGTGGTCTTGCTTTGATGTGTCTTAGTAGTTTCCAAACAGTTTTACTGTGAGAATGTTTCAGATCCACGCCTGCCACGCCCATCAGGATCGACTGGACTCACCCGGATCAAGGAAAGTCCAGTTCAACACAAACACACAGGACACTGGAGGGTTTTCTCCCCCAGATGTTGACAGATGTTGATATCTCAGCTATTAGCCGCAGACGAACGCGGTGGTCACCAACACGCCCACCTGTGGGAGGATTTCGTGAACGTTTGGGCAGAAAACGGTGGTGGAGCAGCAGCGCGGTCTCCCTGGAGGACATGCACATCTGGACATGTCCCACACGCTGCGCCTGCTGGATGTGTTCCTTGGTCTGGGCCTAAACTCTTTTTTATGGTATGAATGATTATTTATCAGATTTGTGATCTACTTCAGACACACGCCAGTGGAGATGTATTCATAGTACATGCGTGAAATATTCTAAACATACCGTGTTGTAAATGTCATGAGTTGTACATTGGAGGACTGCAGATGATTAAAAGATGCTACCTGCTGATGTCTTTTCATTGTGAATTCAACTGGACCAATTCCTTTTACTCAACACATTTAGAGAGCTGCACGGTGGTGCAGTGGGTAGCGCTGCTGCCTTTCAGTGAGCGCACGGTGGTGCAGTGAAAATGTTCTGGGTTCTAATCCAGGCTGGGAGTTTGCATGTTCTCCCTGTGCATGCGTGGGTTTCCTCCCACAGTAATCCCTAAGTATGATGGACAGGTGACCTGTCCAGGTGTAGCCCCGCCTCTCACCCAACAGCTGAACAGGAACATGCAGGTAATGACTGACAGATATTTAGAATCTTCACCTACATTTAAACTGAATTCACTGGAACATGTAGGCGCAGCACTTCCTGAGTCATGTGACAAAGCGACCTGTCTGTGGCGTCAGACGCTGAACCTGTCTCCAGGAACAGCGACAGACGACGTGTAGGAGGTGTGAGAAACATTCATTATCTATCAGTGCCAAACAGAATGTATCCACCAGAAGAACTCAGACACCATTCGTTACATTTATCAGTTAATTTCACTTATTAAAATGAGACATGAAGACGAGGAGGCGGGAACACGCTGGTATATACAGTGAACACACAGTGTTGGACAGGTGAGACCTACACACAGCAGGACAGCACCATGTCTCCAGTTTACAATCTTTAAAAGCAGGAAAAGTGACAAACAACCTTCAGTGTTACTAAATGTTCCAGTGTTAGAAAAACTAATTACATGTACAATAAATATTTAGTATCAAAATCAGTGCAGATCCCTTTAAACTGCAGGGTCGAACCCAACGCCTGAAAAATACTCCAAACACATCAGAACATACAACCACAGGTGGGTAACGTGAAGTACTGAACGTGGTCAGAAAGGCCCAGTTCACAGTTCTAGAAAAAGTCTCAGATCTGCACCAAGAGACCCGCTCGGGTCCAACTTCACTGAAGCTTGTAAGTAAAAACATGGAGTCCCAGCAGACACGGGAGTGACGAGGGGTGGGACATGTCGCAGTGAACACGCTATGTACATGTAGTCAGGAGCAGGACTCTGAAGACTAGAATATAACAAAATACCGAATGAAGAGGTGGGAGCGAGTCCCTGCTGAATCACGGCTGACGGGTTCAGGTGCAGGTCTGGTTCCACCTCACCTGAGCAGGTGACTCGGGAGGAATCACACCTGAACCCGAACCGACAAGTGGGATTTTATTTAAACCACAAAGCTAACGTGATGGACTCGGTTCTGTTGGAACTAAGCGGAGGATCTGGTCCAGAACCCGGAGCTACATTTACTTTGTGTTAACCACCGTGTCTCTGTTGCTGCAGTCAGTGAACATGTTAAAAACACGTCTGTTACATATTTACTCCATGTGTCGTCAACATTTCTACGAATACCAAACTAATAATAAAACGTTGTATTAAAAATCTCCAGGTGAAGCCGCGGAACGCTGCGGTTCTCCACGTTCTTCTGGTTCCTGCAGTCACTCAGTGTTTATACACATTTCACATATTAGTGCCATGAAGAAGGTGCTGGTTCAGTGTTGGACAGGAAGGTGATCCGTGAGGTTCTGACAGGCTCCTCGATGCTGCTGAGGAGAAAACAACAACATGATGGAGGAGTTTTTATTTGTAAAGATGTAAAGAATAAAAACCGATTACCTTCAAGGAGGAACGTCTCTTTAAGTGAAGAAGCTGAAAGACAAGAAAACTGGAGTTTGTTAAAAAGCCACTAAGTCAGTCCTAACATGGTTCCAACACGCGTGTTCTACACAGAGAAACAAAGAACTAAAGGTTAAGTTCAGAGTGAGTTTTCAAATTCACTGATTCATGCAGCTGTGTGTAGTTTACTGTCCCACAGAGACGTCCAACATGTCTCTTATGGGTAAGAAAGTAAAAAGTGCTGCAGTGGAAGAATCCTACATAACATCAAACAGGGGTTTAAAATCTGTTCACAAACAGGAAATCAGCTGGAACGTCTGACTGATCGACTCACAGCTGAGAGTGTTTATGGAAACAGAACTGGTTTATGTAGGAACCAGAAGATGTCTCACCCTCATCTCACCATCTAACCCCTCACCCTCATCCACATCTAACCTTTGTCTCACCCTCATCTCACAATTTAACCCATCTCACCCTCATCTAACCCTCGTCTCACCATTTAACCCATCTCACCCTCATCTAACCCTCGTCTCACCCTCATCTCACCATTTAACCCATCTCACCCTCATCTAACCCTCGTCTCACCCTCATCTCAGCACCGTTTCACTCTCATCTCACCCTCATCTCACCTTTGTCTCGCCCTCATCTCACCTTTGTCTCGCCCTCATCTCACCTTTGTCTCGCCCTCATCTCACCATTTAACCCATCTCACCCTCATCTAACCTTTGTCTCACCCTCATCTCACCTTTGTCTCACACTCATCTCGCCATTGTCTCACACTCATCTCCCCCTTGTCTCACCTTTGTCTCACATTCATCTCCCCATTTAACCCATCTCACCCTCATTTCACCCTCGTCTCACCCTCATCTCACCATTTAACCCATCTCACCCTCATCTCACCCTCGTCTCACCCTCATCTCACCTTTGTCTCACATTCATCTCACCATTTAACCCCTCTCACCCTCATCTCACCTTTGTCTCACATTCATCTCACCATTTACCCCATCTCACCCTCATCTCACCTTTGTCTCACCCTCATTTCACCATTGTCTCACATTCATCTCGCCCTCATCTCACCTTTGTCTCACATTCATCTCACCCTCATCTCACCTTTGTCTCACATTCATCTCACCATTTACCCCATCTCACCCTCATCTCACCTTTGTCTCGCCCTCATCTCACCATTTAACCCATCTCACCCTCATCTAACCTTTGTCTCACCCTCATCTCACCTTTGTCTCACACTCATCTCGCCATTGTCTCACACTCATCTCGCCCTCATCGCACCTTTGTCTCACCCTCATCTCACCATTTAACCCATCTCACCCTCATCTAACCCTCGTCTCACCCTCATCTCAGCACCGTTTCACTCTCATCTCACCCTTGTCTCACACTCATCTCACCTTTGTTTCACACTCATCTCACCATTTAACCCATCTCACCCTCATCCTCATCTAACCTTTGTCTCACCCTCATTTCACCTTTGTCTCACATTCATCTCACCATTTAACCCATCTCACCCTCATCTCACCTTTGTCTCACATTCATCTCACCATTTAACCCATCTCACCCTCATTTCACCTTTGTCTCACATTCATCTCCCCATTTAACCCATCTCACCCTCATCTCACCTTTGTCTCACCCTCATTTCACCATTGTCTCACATTCATCTCGCCCTCATCTCACCTTTGTCTCACACTCATCTCACTCTTCTAGTGAAATTCAAAGTACCCATCTTGAGAACCGCTCTGCTCTGCATGCTGTGGATTGTTCTGAGTGCACATGATGCCACTTGTTGTGAAATAGAGACCTTGTATCAGAGGTGATGTGCTGCTGCAGTCAGATCTAAAGTTCTGGTGCGGGATGTTAAAGTCAGAGATGAAATGCAGTGTTCAACAACAAACCTCCTAAACTACTGCTAACCATTAGCTTTAATTAGCTACAGAAGCTAACAGCCACGTACTAGAAGGAATGCTGCATGAGCAGCAACGTAAAGTTTCATTTGTTGTAAATGGATCTTGAGAGCGAGGTCTTAAAGGTTTTTATCAGTCAGTTGAGGACTCCTGCTGGACTGGACCTGCTCTTAACAGATTTACTGACAGAGTGAAACTTTACAGGCAGACTGCAGGTTCCACACGACACCTACATGTGGCACAACACACGGATCACCAAACCCACGTTCTCATGAGTAGTAAGCCGATGACTTCTTGCTGTAAGGTGGAGGTCGACGCATGGAGAGAGGGGGGGGCACCCTGATGAAGCATGGAGGAAGAAGAGTAAAGGCTGAGGTAAGTTTTGGTGTTAAAGTGTTTAATGAGCCTTTCAGACAGACCTGAGGGAACTAAAACCCTCTGTCTCATGAAAGGAAGAGGTCCACCAGAGTCCCTCTACACTCCAACCACACAAAGCAGAACCTTTAAACTATTACTCAGTGTTCTGAGGTCTGGGTTGACCCGTTACTTTGGCCTGGTTCTGTCACACACACAAACAACAGGATACTGTCTGTGCATGATGGTTCTGGTGCAGGAATCTGGACAAAAACCCAATTCCAGGCAACGTTTTAAAGGCAGACATGATGTAACGGATCTTCAGAAGAGACTTAAAGATGAGACTCACACTGTGTTTGTTGTGTCTGCAGAGAACGTCCATCTTTAACCAAAACATGGTGTTCTGATCAGTAAATACCCTGATGGACGCCACAAGCTGAGCTGCCTTTAATCTGTAAATCGGTGCTTCTAATAATCATCTAATAATGTTCTAATGACGTTATCTTGTGTGAACTGGAGAAGTAACAGCACAGATCAGCCTTCACAACAACAACAAGCTCAGATTCAGATAATCTGTCCTCCATGTTGGAGGCTGTAACATGTAATAACATCTGTGGACATACAGATTACATGTGTGTTCCTAAACATCCAGCGTGAATGGAAGTGGATCAGTGCTGCTGCATGTGTGAGACTCCACGAGTCCCTGACAGGAAGGTCGAGGTGTAACAGTTTTCTCACCAGCTCGCTCTCACCGCCTCAATGTCACTCACTAAGTTCTGGGCCAAACAAATCCCAAAAATCTGTGGATCAAAGAAAAGAACAACATGTTAGTTTTAAAAGTGGAACTGGGAGGATTGTGTGTTCTTCAGCACAGCTGACCTGCAGTAATGCCACTCCTATAAAGATCCCAGCCACTAAGGTCAGGTTGTCCTGCAGCCACTTCTCAAACTGTGGCACGCAGCCTTTCACGTTAATGTAGTCCTTCTGCTCCGAGTCCTGCGGAACCAAAACCCCCGGTTACCACCGTCATCAGGAACAGATGGAACCCACATTATTTTAAATGTTTTAACTTGTTCATTTGATAGAAACTTGGTGTGTTCTAGAAGGACACGCTACAGGACACGGGAGGTTTTACTTACTGGCTTTGCTCGGATGTCGTATCCACACTGAGTGTTTATCACATCCTCCTGCAAACAAGAAGACTGTTAGGGAGGATGTGGGAACCAATGATCTGTGTGTAAGAGCTTCAGTAAGAGCTCAGACGTGTGTGAGGTAGCAGGGTGAGGCGCGTCGTACCGCGGGGTCCTTGGTGCAGCAGGAGAAGGGAACGCCACACTTTTCCCTGCTGGGGTTTCCATCAGTACAGTTAAAGTAGATGTTCAGATTCCAGTCATCTGCTCCGAACGCACCGCAGCATTCCCACTGCCGGCACACAGAAGGAAACACAGTCACGTAGACGGGACTCCAGATATTATCCATATCCATATACCTGCAGACTGTTTTCAATGCCTTTTATTGCTAACTAATAGGTGAAAACCCATAAAGTAACGACACCATATTTATTTTACATGTATTTTATCTTTATAAACCCTTCCTGCACTGTTAACAAGCTGTTATTAATAACAGCGTAAAGCTATATGAGTGTGACAGGTAAGTTTACCATAAATAGCCTATATGTGCTGTACAAAATAATACTTATACTTACTTATAATAAGAGACATTTAAAGTAATACTACAGCAACTTTATAAGAGATGAATTGGCTCACACATGCTCACCATAAAAACCCACGATGCATTAAATCCTCAATATAGTGACGGATCACTGTATCTGCATTAAGGGCAACCACCAGATGGCGCTGTGGTGCTCTATGAACTATATGGGAACAGGTTCATTCTATATAGAGTAGTACTGTCTAAAAACTGACTCTGTTACCAAGAATATTTTGTTATAAAAACATTTGTTTATAACTATTTAAGTTTTTATTACAATATTGACAAGCTCAGTAGGCTAATTCTTCTAGAAACAGTGTTTGGGGCCGGTCCTGACTGGCCCTTTAACGTCTGTTTAAATGATGAGCATCTAAAATTACAGAGCGCATTGTGCGCTCAGCGGAGGGCCGTGGGACCCAAACGCTCCGGCCCCAAGCTGAAATCATCCAAATTAAATATCAGAATAGCACATGATACTTGTTAGCTACCGGGACGAATTCAAATAAAAATGAATAAAGTAGATGTTCTGATGAAGGCTAACTGTAGCACCCCGCGTCTTAAGCAGAAGGTGGATGACAGAAGGAGGTGGTGTCATTAAAACAGAGGAAAACAACACAGCTGTGATTATGAAGGAAGCCTGAGATAGTGTGTTAGCTCAGGAGGAGAGATTTAACAAGAGTGATCACCTTATAGCAGCACAGCTTGTGGACTGGATCATTTCCAAGGGCTGAATTAGAATATGCATCCAACATCTGGCCGATTGGAAATAAAGTTAAACTGAACTGAAGTACTACATGCAGGAAATACCCAGTCTCTGCAACAACCTACAGGATGTTTTATCTGAGACTGTGTCACTGCTCAAAAATATGATCACAATACTAATGAGCACAGCTGAGTCAGAGAGGAACTTCTCAACACAAGGAGCAACAAGGTGAAATACACTAGCTATCTACTGAAAATAACTTTATTTGTAAATTATTGAACTTTGACAAAAAAAATCTTTCTAAACGTTTGCTCAGATGAAAGATCAACATGCATCTTTTTGTTTAAGAAATGAACAACACTGGTAATGGATCTTTTATTTATAATTTTATATATAAAATGTTTCCTTATTGAAATCCATTTACACTCACCTAAAGTATTATTAGGAACACCATACTAATACAGTGTTTGACCCTCTTTCACCTTCAGAACTGTCTTAATTCTATATGGCATCACAAGGTGCTGAAAGCATTCTGTAGAAATGTTGGTCCATATTGATAGGATAGCATCTTACAGTTGATGGAGATTTATGGGATGTACATCCAGGACACGAAGCTCCCGTTCCACCACATCCCAAAGATGCTCTATGGGATTGAGATCTGGTGACTGTGGGGGCCGTTGTAGTACAGTGAACTCATTGTCATGTTCAAGAAACCAATTTGAAATGATTCAAGCTTTATGACATGGTGCATTATCCTGCTGGAAGTAGACATCAGAGGAGGGTTACACGGTGGTCATGAAGGGATGGACATGGTCAGAAACAATGCTCAGGTAGCCCGTAGCATTTAAACGATGCCCAATTGGCACTAAGGGGCCTAAAGTGTACCAAGAAAACATCCTCCACACCATGACACCACCACCACCAGCCTGCACAGTGGTAACAAGACATGATGGATCCATGTTCACATTCTGTTTACACCAAATTCGGACTCTACCATTTGAATGTCTCAACAGAAATCCAGACTCATCAGACCAGGAAACATTTTTACAGTCTTCAACTGTCCAATTTTGGTCAGCTGGTGCAAATTGTAGCCTCTTGCTCCTATTAGTAGTGGAGATGAGTGTTACCCGGTGGGGTCTTCTGCTGTTGTAGCCCATCCACCTCAAGGTTGTGCGTGTTGTGGTTTCACAAATGCTTTGCTGCATTCCTCGGTTGTAATGAGGTTATTTCAGTCAAAGTTGTTCTTCTATCAGCTTGAATCAGTCGGTCCATTCTCCTCTGACCTCTAGCATCAACAAGCTGCTGCATGCTGGATGTTTTTCTTTGTAAACTCTAGAAATGGTTGTGGGTGAAAATCCCAGTAACTGAGCAGATTGTGAAATACTCAGACCCGTCTGGCACCAACAACCATGTCACGCTCAAAACAGCTTCAATCACCTTTCTTTCCCATTCTGACATTCAGTTTGGAGTTCAGGGGATTGTCTTGACCAGGACCACACCCCTAAATGCATTCAAGCAACTGCCATGTGATTGGTTGATATTGCATTAAGGAGGAATTGAACAGGTGTTCCTAATAATCCTTTAGGTGAGAGTATATAAAATGGTATTTCTGTTCTGAGTAGTTTTGTGCTATTTTATGTGGCTCATAAAAGTCAGACTATATTAATCACAGTAGTTGCTATAATAGCTGTTGAGCCCCACCCTAACTTATCGTACCAGAGATGCCACTGCACTGTATAGTGATGTAACAGCTCCCCCTTCTTCTGCTGACCTGTAAGCCCCGCCCACTCCTCCACACCCAATCATGCTGAAATATCAGCATCAAATAACAACAACTCAACATATGAAAGGAATGCTTATTTGAACATGCAGCAGCTGGACAGGAAGTACACGAATCAACAGGAAATAAAACGATGACCGTTTCTCAGTATGCGTACTTGTGTGTACTTGTGTACTCGCATTCTTAAGAAACATCATCAGCTGTGGACTAAGTACTGTTCTAATTGTAAGTACACATCAAGGCAAGTACGCTCAACGGTCCCAGAAGTGTTCTTGCTCCGCCTATTTTATCGAAGATGCAGAATCCTTCTGCGTACTTGAGCCAGCAAGGTATCCCATAATGCACTGCATTGATAAAAAACTTTTATGTCTAAAGTATTTTCTTTTAAATTTCTTTTACCTGTATTCTAAGATTGGACGTTCGTTTGCGTGTTTCATGTTTTAATCGTAGCATGAAACAACATTTGTTGCCGTGACAACGCAGTACGGTTCTGTTCTAAATGCTGTCCTTGTACTCCCATACTATAAAACTTTCTAGTGTACTTGCCAGGAACATACTAGCGTACTTGAGTATTGAGAAACGGCCCATCTGAAGTGGAAAATGTTCCAGTTCTTCACAAAAAGGGAAGAGTTGTACTGCTGCCAGCCAGCAGGGGGCGCTCCTTTGTTATCAGCCTCCTATTATTATACACTGTTTTATTACACTAGTTAGAGCTGCTCTCAGTCTGATCCCTCAGACGGTTTAAAGACACAGGAAGTCCACCTTGTAGTCTCCAAGTACCCTGATCTAACAGTGCAGGTCCTGTTAGTGCTTCTCCATGCAGTGGACTCCACACGTGTGCATGCAGCACGGGACTTTTTAACTAAAAATGAGTTGATCCCTCACCAGCAGTTTTTAAAAATGTATATAAAGATAAACACTGTGTTTACAGCAGGTTTTAACATGGAGGATGTTAAACATCTTGACTTACGTATTCCTGAGTGAAATCAATAAGGTTCTGCAGGTCGATGTCGTCCCTGTACGCCCGGATGTTGTTGTTGATGAACAGGTTCAGCTGGTCTTTAATCCAGTCCTTAAAGACAAAGGCCAGAACTCCTGCAGTCAGCTCCAAGAAAAAGATGATTCCCAGAAAGACGGAGAACTAGAGCAGGAGAAGGATCATGGGAACAGACCAGTTGGACGATTACACAAAGTTCAAATTCTTACAGTTCTTGCTGCTGTGTGCAGAATGGGACTTACAAACTTCAGTAGATATGTGTTTTCCCGAAGTGCTCCGATACATCCAGCAAAGCCCAGAATGAACATGACCCCTCCAACCACCATGAACAGCCAGACGGGGTCCAAACCGCCCAGATCAGTGATGGATGAAAGGTTGGACAGAACTCCCTGGAGAACAGAGACACAGTGTGAGTCAGACAGCCACGTCTCCACAGATTAAACCCTGTTTGCTTTAAGGTTCCCCTAAGATCACCGATTTATTAAAAAACACAACAGAGACGCGGCTTCAGGAAATGTTTGCGTTTTAGTTTTGGAACTTCTCAATGGCTGCAGATCCACCACACTTGAACAGGTGTGGAAACCATGTTTAACAGGGAAACACATCTCAGCACAACACCAGTGTCCAAACAACTTCCTGATAAAGCACCTGTTGTTTGTCTGATGGAGCCTGATGTAGTTTAATCAATTGTGTGTACACACACCTGTTCCCGTGCTTATATCATTGGATGGCTACTGCAGCTGCAACAGGAAGTAGCAAAAAAAAAAAAAAAACTGGCCGGAGATTTTCAGAGTTAAATCAGAATGTGTCTGTTCACACCTGGAATATCAATCCTAACACATCATACAGGTGTAAAAACACTAACACTGCTCTCTGCTTTTAATTTATTCTGTTAAATTCAAATGAAGGAGTGTGTGTGCGTGTGCATGTGCTCGTGCACTCACCTTCTCACTCCATGCCCACAGAGCAATTCCCACTAAGGCCATGCCCAGCAGCTGCAAAACACCAGTCACATGTTAATACTGAACACAGAATGACGTCAGCTCTTAGAGAAAAAAAAAAAAAACACAAACATTTACTGTTGAGGGCGGGGCTTAAACCGTTGCTGCTTGGGATGTTGTTGGGCTCGGTGTACGTTTACATTTTGTTTTTTATTGGACTTCCAGTGTTAAAGGAGATTTCTGGATGTGGAACAGGGTCTGGGTCCGACACAGCAGGGGCCTTTCTACATGTTGGTCTGTATGAGGGCCTGTGATGCACACACTCTCAGAAATAGAGGTACGAGACAAGAACATTTTTGTACCTATAGGGAAAATGTTCCCTTAAAAGTACAATATTGGTCTTTAAAAGGCCAGGAATGTCCCTCTGAGAGTTCAAATTGATATAAAGTACAAATTTGTGCCATTTCAACTGCACCTGCAACCCTGGTCAAGGCTGGTTAATCTCCATTTTATTAAGTTTCATCATCACTTTCAATATTATGTTTCAGAATGTTGGTTTAAGACTTCAAAATGTGGCATAATTTTACTGTTTTAGTGGAAGAACTTCATAAGGCACAAAAGTGGACCTGGACTACAGGGTACACCCCCAGCGACAAGAATTTGTACCCTTCTTGTCTCTGGGGGTGTACCCTGTAGTCCAGGTCCATTAATATTGAAAATGATGGATGAAACTTAATAAAATGTCATTTGAATCCAATAAAACTAGCAGACCAAGCTCAGCCTTTTTATTTAATGAGAATCATCAACGTCATCATTATCGACATTTAAAAGATGTTCTGTTTAATTTTAGTTTGTCCCTCTCTTCAGTTTAAACCTTCCTGTAGCACGTTTTAGGCCTAAAATGTAGAATATTTTCATGACATCACAGGTTCAGTGACTTACTATAAACCAGACATAAGCTGGCTTTTTAAATCATGTGACATCATGCAGTAGATGTAGCGCTGCGAGGTGGAGCATTGCGATGCCCTGGATAAAATGGTATATGGCGTGTACTTTTCTAACACATTTGTGAGTCAGATGTCTCCTAAAGTATTTCACACCACAATGTGTCATTCACTCATTCACACACACGTTTGGTGATGATAAATTACATAATGTGGCCACAGCTGCCCTGAGGCTGCTAGGCGCCACCAGACCCTCTGACCACCACCAGAAACAATACGATGGCGTGAACATCATGTTGAACTGTTACGGTGGCGTGGACATAACTTAGAAACTATACGGTGTGGACATAACGCAGAAACGATACGCAGAAGCGATTTGATGGTGTGGACGTAACGCAGAAACAATGTGCAGAAACAATACATTTGTGTGGCTATAACGCAAAAACAATAAAATGATGTGGACACAACAGAAACAATGGTGGCTATAACGAAGGAACAATATGGTGGTGTGGGCATAATGCAGAAACGATATGCATAAATGATACAATGGTGACTATAACGCAGAAACAATATGCAGAAACGATACACAAACAATACGCAGAAACGATATGGTGTAGCTATAACGCAGAAATGATACGATGGTGTGGAACACAGAAATGATACGATGGTGGCTGTAACGCAGAAACAATATGCAAAAACGATACGTAGAAACGATACGATGGTGTGGAACACAGAAATGATATGATGGTGTAGCTATAATGCAGAAATGATAGTGTGGACATAGTGCAGAAATGATACAATGGTGGCTATAACACAGA
Source organism: Pachypanchax playfairii (assembly GCA_006937955.1). NCBI lineage: Eukaryota > Metazoa > Chordata > Actinopteri > Cyprinodontiformes > Aplocheilidae > Pachypanchax > Pachypanchax playfairii. The sequence goes on from SSNP01000097.1 coordinate 2,059,423, forward strand.
AACAATATGCAGAAACGATAAGCAGAAATTATATGATGTTGTAGCTATAACGCAGAAATGACACGGTGTGGAACACAGAAACGATATGATGGTGGCTATAACGCAGAAACGATATGATGGTGGCTATAACGCAGAAACAATATGATGGTGGCTATAACGCAGAAAAAAATTCAGAAACGATACTATGGTGTGGAACACAAACGATACAATGGTGTGGAACGCAGAAAAGGATACGATGGTGTGGAACGCAGAAACGATACGATGGTGTGGAACGCAGAAACGATACGCTGGTGTGGAACGCAGAAACGATACGCTGGTGTGGAACGCAGAAACAATACGATGGTGTGGACATAACGTAGAAACGATACGATGGTGTGGACATAACGTAGAAACGATACGATGGTGTGGACATAACGTAGAAACGATACGATGGTGTGGACATAACGCAGAAACGATACCAGGTCGGCTATAACGCAGAAACAATACCATGGTGGCTATAACGTAGAAACAATATGCAGAAACAACGATGGTGTGGAACACAAACGTTACGATGGTGTGGAACACAGAAACGATACAAAGGTGTGGAACACAGAAACGGTATGATGGTGTAGCTATAAAGCAGAAATGATACGATGATGTGGAACACAGAAACGATACCAGGGTGGCTATAACGCAGAAACGATATGCAGAAACAACGATGGTGTGGAACACAGAAACGGTATGATGGTGTAGCTATAATGCAGAAATGATCGTGTGGACATAATGCAGAAATGATACAATGGTGGCTATAACGCAGAAACAATATGCAGAAACGATAAGCAGAAATTATATGATGGTGTAGCTATAACGCAGAAATGACACGGTGTGGAACACAGAAACGATATGATGGTGGCTATAACGCAGAAACGATATGATGGTGGCTATAACGCAGAAACAATATGATGGTGGCTATACCGCAGAAACAATATTCAGAAACGATACTATGGTGTGGAACACAAACGATACAATGGTGTGGAACGCAAACGATACAATGGTGTGGATTGCAGAAAAGGATACGATGGTGTGGAACGCAGAAACGATACGATGGTGTGGAACACAGAAACGGTATGATGGTGTAGCTATAAAGCAGAAATGATACGATGGTGTGGAACACAGAAACAATACCAGGGTGGCTATAACGCAGAAACGAAATGCAGAAACAATACACAATCGATACGCAGAAACGATACGATGGTGTGGAACACAGAAACAATACGATGGTGTGGCTATAACGCAGAAACGAAATGCAGAAACAATACACAATCGATACGCAGAAACAATACGATGGTGTGGCTATAACTGCACTGTGTTAAAAGTCGCAGCAGCATCATAGGCGAGCTGGGTCAAGCCGAGCCGAGCCGATTCGAACCGAGCCGAGCCGAGCCGAGCCAAGTACCTCAGCTGTCATTATGACAAAATAAATCGGATTAACAGCGAGAAGTGACGAGCAGCTGCTTGTATCGGGACATGACTGATCCAACACAGTCATAATAAGTCAAAGACGGCGATGTGAACATAACGGAGCCATCACGGTGCGGTGATGTGGATCTGGGCCTAAAGGACACAATAAAACAAACCTCGTACAAACGACATGAAAGAAGCAGAATTACCCAGAACAGGATGTTGAATCCAAAAATGAAGTATTTGATGCAGCAGCTCACTTCGTTGCCTTTGTACTGATTCCCGGACATGTTTGAGCATCATCTGTCTCTGCGGGAGGAGAAACACGGCCTGCCTGCTTCACAGGCTTTGTGCTGGACGGGAGGGAACAGGTTCAACGATCCGTGGAGACATTCCGCTTCCAGAGTCCGCTTCAGCTCGGGGACATGACGGACCGCGCGAGGTTCTAACTGACACCACAAAACACATCAGCCTTTGTTTAACCAGAAATCACAAAATGTTCCTAATACTCCTCCGTTATCCGGTAAATTACACCGACAATAGGCGGTGCGGCTGCTGGGGATGGTCTGCGGTGATTGGCAGGACTTGAAGAACAGGGAACCAATCACATGAGAGAATCCCTCAAACACTTCCGGTGTATGTAAACCTGATTACAATAACATTAAAGTGGATTAAATGGTCAAACTAACAGGACGAGATGCCAAGTAAATAAAAAGGTGCTTAGAATTCATGTCAAACAACAAAATATATCCTTCATTTTTAAAGACAAAATTAAACTAAAAATACACAAATAAAATGCTCAAATAAGTACAAATAGAGAGCTGGTCCCTCTGAATCCTTTTGAAATATTTATAAAACCTGTCAGTGGTTTCCATGTTTTACCACTAGGGGGCGAGCACCACACAGAATTCAGATGCTTCTTTCTTTTACAGTTTAACTGTCACAGATGTGTTTTTAACATTTATTTTAATAATAAATAATAATATTAGGATACAATTAGCTGCTGACCTTTTCAGTGCAGAAAAAAATAATACTTACAGCTCTGATATACATACAAGATAAAAATTCATGAGGTACATGTTACACAGCTGTGCACCAAACATTTCCCAAAGGTTAAGATCTTTCTTTAATATTTTGTAGTTGCCCTTGAATGCGTCTTGATTGTGTGAGCTCCTGGGGTCCCGTACCGCCTGTCAACAGGTAGTAGATGGATGTGATGTGTCCTTCATGATACAGCAGAACACAGCTGAGGTGTTTTTAACCCTCTAGAACTTCAGCAGCTGACAAACCACACAGTAAGTCCACCGTCAATCAAGCAGCTCCTAAAGCTTCTTGTTCTAGTTGTTTATCCAGAGGATCCTTAGAAAGGATCCTGATGTGTTTGGCAGACAGGATTGATGGTGTCAGGATAGATTTACTCTAACTTACTCCTTCTGTTGTAGAATGCTCTTTATTTAGAGTTTAAAACTCGATACTTTTTATCAACACAGTGGTGTTTATTATGTCAGGTCATCATCCAGGTGTAGACCCAGGAACCTGTTACCCCGGTCCCTCAGTAAACCTTGTGGTTCCATCAGGTCCTTTTGGATTCATGTCCCTCAACAGTGAGGACATGGAGGCTGTTTGCTGGGGAATATAATGCAGCAAAGCATCATGGTGTTGGACATCTACATCACCACCTTTTTAGTGTTTTTGGATATAATTGTGGGCATTTTTGGGTCATGAGCACACGTTATAGTTTTATTTTGCTATAAAAGGTACGTTTCCTCTGGGTAGAGTCACAGAAAACAGATGTAAATTATAAAATTAAAATTATATTGTAAATTATTTTTAAGAATCTGCCCTTTCATCCTTCTGACCTTGTTCTAAATCACTATCCAAACAGTTTGAGGTTATAATCTTTTATGTTTTTTGCTACTTTTACTGCAAGTTTTTGAGTTCTTGTCACAAAAGTAAAATGTTCATTACTTTTTCTTTTTTACTTTTTCTTCAGACAGTGTACCTGTTAGAACCCACTTAAAAGGTCACCACCTTCTATGTCCTCAAGACCTTCTGGAACCAAACGTTTCAGGAGTTACTTAAATCAATCTGTTGAGTCACAATTTAAATCAATGTCTGTTTTTCTTCAGCTGATGATTAAATTATTCTGACTTTTGTCAGTTTCAGGTTATTTTAATGACAACAGTGTTTTTTTTTTGTTTGGTTTTCTAACTTGCTGCTTTCTCCAACTAATCAGTATCTATAAACACTGTTCTTCACTACACTACTATCAAGACTTATTAGGTTATTGCAGGTAGGACCCAAGTAATAAGAGTTTTAATAAATAAAGATAAAGGCTGGCGGAGCAGCGAGACTTACATGACAGATGACGGAGGTGAGAGAAATTCAAACAGGGGTCCAACTTACTATTAGATAAACCCTGAACTCAGGGTTAATCAACCAAGAACCTGCTTAGCCTGAGTATGTTGGTTCCAGAACACCTGATAAGAATCTGGTTAATCAACCTACTCCTTGTTAACTGGAGTTCACCTGAACACATAAAGACCCTCTTAATGGATCACCGAATTCACGAGTCACAATGGAAAGTGAAGGAGGAAACAAAGTGGCGGCATCTTATTCAGAATCAGAGTTGGAAGTCTTGATGCTGCTTATGAAGAATTAAATCCAATAATTATAAAGAAAATCAAAACAGCTGCAGCAGCAAAAGAGAGAATGTTGGTAAAAAATAACAGACAGTAAATGCACCAGTTTAACAGATATAACTCTCAACTCATTATATTTATTTAAAAAATAACATTTAATTTTAATTATTCATTTTCCACCCCTTTATTCCTAACTTGGGTTGTGGGTTGCTGGAGGATAATTTAAAATGTTTTTTGGTATTTTAAATAACCTTTTAATAATGACTTTCTTTTGCTACCAACGTGTTAAAGGTACAATAATATTGTAAATTGATTTAGACATATTGATTCCTTGTTTAATCAGATGTAATCTGTCTGGAGTCAGAAGAACTCTGTACCAAGTCAAGATGAAATATAAGAACATTACAAACTGTGTTACAAAAAAAAAAAAAATTCCTTGAACTATGCAAATAAAACTAATTCTTCCACACATGATCTGTCAGCATCAGGGATTGAACCATAATCCTCTGCATGTAAGGCAAGTACACTCCCACTAGACTACAGTGTCCAGCTTGTTAGTCAATCTACAAGCCTCAATATAACCACGAGTTTGTGTGTGTCTCCTCACGTAGTTTGTTTTATCGATTTATAGTAACGCACTGCTTTTTACATTCATTAATGATAACGGCGTTGCAATGTTGGAAATTGTAATTAAAGGTGGTATATGGAATATTTTTATAAAAAGCAACATTTTTAACAAAATAATACCTCCACGGGGTGTTTAGAGGGTTGTAGAATGAAAATACAGCATTTCATTTAAAAATTATATTTGAAGTAAAATATTATATAATATTAATTTTTGACGGGCACGACGTTGGCATTTTGTTTACATCTACCAGCCAATAGCTGGCAGAGCAGCGGGCACCATTTTGGGTTGATTAATACTGTAAATACTGCAGCACAGTGAGACTGGTACTGTGGAGTCTGCAGGTCAAGCAGCTGGAAGCACCGGGGACATGTGGTGATTATATACATTATTTACTTGTTATAGGGGGTTTCTCTGGGGTTAACGAGCCGGGCAGATGGCTGAAGGCTTTGTGCCGTGTTATTCTGTTCCAAGTTCCATATCCCACCTTTAATTAGATTATTCCATTTAAAGTCCAAACGCTGCACAGGATCATCATGAAAAGGGCACGTCATGCTCAAAAGCCTCTTTGGAACAAACTTACCTGTTCAGAGACTTAGTTGCTATAGTTACTAACATACCTTGAAAGATACCTCTGTTTTTGGATCCGAAAATTCAGATTATCTACAAATTTACCCTCAAACTTATCCAGTTATGTCACATAACCTGCTTTCTGGAACGGACCCCTGGACACAAAATAGAAGCTGAACCCACTGAGGACTGATGAAACAGGAAGTAAACAAGAACACTAATCAAGAAACCTATGACATATGGAGGGAAACCGGAAGTAGATACAATACCAAAATAAAAGCTAAACCGGAAATACAGACAAACTAAAAATAAAAGCAGAACATGAAACTAGTAAAAGAAAAACACGGGAACCAAAGAGCTGGACTAGAGGAGAACACAGAGGGTGACTGAGGTCAAAACCCCAACACTAGAACCCCAAACAACCCTCATAATAGGGGCAGCTGTTGTCGAAAGGGGCAGGAGGTTGTCCTCGGATCAAGAGGCTGGAGGTTCGATCCCCGACCCAAACAAGTCATGTGTCAATGCATCCTTGGGCAAGATGCTGAATCCCAAACTGCCTCCCAGGTACCATGACACGGGCAGCCCCCGGCCGCCTCGGGATAGGCCAAACGCAGAAGTGAGTTTCTTCATTATAAGATGAATAATGTTAAAAAAAAAAAAAACAGGAGAGAAAATGACAAAACCCCAGAACCTAACAAGAACAACTGAAATGTAGTTACTTACAAAAAAAGAGATCAAAATCTAGATTTATTATTATATGTGGTATTTATTATTTGATCTTGTGTATTTATTACACTCAAAATCAACAGAAATGAGATTTATATCTCATCACTAAAGCAGAGACGACTCATCTTGAGTTCAGCTGAACTAGTAAGTCTTTATAGAAAATAAGTGAAATGTTCAGTTCAGTTTTTCATCCCTTTAATATATTTTCTTTTCAGTTTGAACTGTAAATGTTTCTCTTCTAACTGACTCCTCTCATTTCTTCCTCTCTCAACTTGTTCCTGCTCTTATCTCTAAAACTACTTTATTCACTTCAGAATCTTTCAGCTTGTATAAACAACAGATCGTAAATCTCTGGATTATCTACTGAATTTCATACTGAAGCAAAGGAACTGGAAATTAATCTAGAATTCATTCGGTAAATGTGTAGTCAGAAAGACTGGTACAGATCAGCTGAGAGGCTTTTCTCCCAGTGTGCAGCGTTCACAGTGTTTGACAGAGTTAGAATGTTCCTGGATGTTCCTGGTAAAGAACCAGTATGGGTTCCCTCAGACAGCCTCGGTTCAGACTGTACAGACTCTGTGTTAAAGCCTCATGGAGGACCAGACTCCCACTCTCATCTTTATAACGCAGCTGAAAACCCAACACCTGCTGAGGTTTCACAGTCAGAACAGCTGATACATCAAATACATCGTACCCAGAGGAGGATCGCTGGTCCAGAGTCAGCTGTCTCTCCTCCAGGGCAGCAGTTTCATTCAGATTTGTCTGTGAAGCAACGACACAGTGCAGAGTGACAGTTACACTGAGCGGATGTGGATGGAGGGTCTTCCTGAACAGAACCAGCTCTGCACTCAGCATAGATGGGCTCAGGCTGCTTACATTGAACCAGATCCAGCCTTGAGGAGCATGAGGTGGACCTGGTGATCAGAAACATGAAACACAGAATCAAGTATGAGTACAAAACCTTTTCAAGACTTTGCTCTTTGTTTGTTTTTGAGTCTTATCAGCAACTCGATTTCCTTTTTACATCCTTAGTGATCAGTAAGGGGAGAAGACTGACCTCCAAACACAAACATCTGGGACTTTAGAGTATTTGATTGGTTAAATGAGTAACATCTCACGCACCTGTTGGGTTTACTCAACAAACAAGTATAAATCCTTGCTACGGTCTGCGTTACCTGAGGTGATATTTTGTGAAGGAGCCTCTTAACTGAAACACTTGAACCATCCATATTTCAATTCCAACTAAGACTATACAAAGTACTTATAATTATTTAGTATAAAATTCAAACTGTCAAATGTTTAAAAGTTCTAACCGTCAACACTTCGAAAACTTTGCACCAGCGTTCCATCAGCTTTTCCATAGTCGTGGGCTTCGAGAGAGGCTAGATGCTGGTAGATCCGGCTCATATAAGGATGTAGTTTGGCCTGATGACTTGCTGACAATTTCTTGATATGTAGCATTTCCAAAATAGCTTTGTTGAGCTCTCTGTCATCCTCTGTGTCTCTGTGTCGATCGGTCACTGAAGAACCCATGACGGCGCGTACAAAGCAAACACAGAAAGCTCCCAAAAATACTCCTCGGATCATTTTCACTGCTCTGCTTGGTACGACTGAGGCTTTGGGCTTCTTGTAGTAGATCTCTGCTAGCCCCCGCCTGGCAGGCTGGTGTAACAGTCTGGGCTCTAACAGATATGCAGGAACCCCAGGGGCTGTCAGGACATACTGCATCAATCCTTTCCTGAAGCTGAGGAATGTTATTTCTGTAGTGCAGTGAGCTCCAGTGCTGCATTGCTCTGAATAAACAAGCACAAGGCTGCTGCATGACTGAAAAGACTACTGGGAAAAAATATTACATATGATCAATATGTTAAACTCATCCACACAATGATGTGTGAAATAAAACAAAAGAAAATAAAAAAAGTCTTTCAGAATGAAGTAATAATTTCACAATTAAGAAGAAAATCTAGAATGTTCTCAATGGTAGTTCCGTGTTTTGATGATGAGGCATATCTCTAGAACATCATTTACATTTAAATGAAGACCATCTCTAACACGCTGCATCATGGCGCAGCTTATAACTCCGCTGTCTTGCAGCAGGAAAGTCTTGGGTTCAAAACTGGCCGGGACAATTGTGCATGGAGTTTGGATGTTCCCACCTACAGACTGGCATTTTTTGGGTTTTCTTAACGAACTCTAAGTCAGACAACAACTCCAGACCAGCACAGACCGAGTTTAAAAGGTTTATTTCTTTCTTTGTTACTTTCTTCTTTAGAAGGAGAACAGTGAGGAGAGAAGGAGGACCCACACTCTGGAATCTGGTTGGACGAAAGAGAACAGGTTAGTGGTTGCAGAGTAACCGAGAGTTGGGATCTTTAAGTTTGGAGAAAAAAGAATGTCTTACTTTAGTAATTGTAGCTGGAGAGGAAGATGTTGGCCTTCTGCTTAAAGCCTGTGATCTTCTTCATCCCTGACCACACATCTCTTATATTGTTTTGCTGGAGCTTGTTCTCCAGGTTTTTTCCTGTACACCTTGGGCCTGGATCTAGGAATGGGCAACGCCTCCCTAAATGCCATTACTGCCCTCCCAAACTTGAAAGGATGGAAAAACCCCAAATTTCTAAAAGAAAAGTTATCAGAGCCAGGGCCGGATTTAGCCAGCCCCACTAAGGGGTGCGAGTAGAATATCAGGGGGAGAGAGTCTGTGCATGCAACAGCACACCTGAAAATATTTGGGGGTATCACATCCCCCAAACCCATAAAATGCGTTAAAAAATTATGCTATCATCATATCAGGTCATCTTTCCACATATTTATCTTCTCCTTTTGTGGAGGCGGGACTAGACTTGTAACTGGTTCGTTAAGGAGAACATTGGGAGGGTGTATCGGTCAGGATACAGGTAAAAAAAGGGTCTGATGCATCAATTTGTAGAGATCTGTTGCTCTAATTTATTCCACACATTGATGTTCAGCATTAACAGCAGTCTGGAATAGTAAACACAAATAATATAAACAATAACAATAAAGTATGTTTTCTTCTGTATAATACATTCATACATAAAGAAGTCACAACTAATAATCAAACTGATCCAACTCTCATGAATAAGTAAAAATAAATCACAATGTTTATACATGCACATTTACCATCAGGAAAGTGCATTTCAGCAACGTCACTGCATAAAACACTTTGGCAAGAATGACAAGCAAATAGAGTAATAGCACAATCTTGTGGTCAACAGAAAACATGTCACTCGTTTCTCACGTCACAACGAAATGAAAAATAAAGAACTCGAATGATACAAATATGCAAGAACAGACTTACTTTCTGTCATTAACTATATGCAGGAAACATAAATCCTGCTATACTCTTCTTAATTAACCTTGAAGTGTTTGCATTTAATTAATTCAAATGAGAGAAATGTGATTGATGAGGCAAAAACAGTACATTCATTACAAATGTAGATCATTTATTTCAATAAAAATGTATTATACATGTTACATTTAAACTTTATTGAGCAAAATGAATCTGAATGATTGCTGTTTGGTATAGATAAATCGAAGATGGATTGATTATTGAGTCGTTACAATATTAAATACATTGTATACATTACAGTATACTTTGCATGTTACAAACCTTTTGGACCACAGACGTTATCAGTTTGCGTCATGTGAATGTCATGTAAACTAGCAACATGTCCAAAACTAAAGCAGCACAAAAGAAACTAAGAGAGCACAAAGCACTCAGACTCAGTACACAGAGTTATACTGTTGGTGGGAGGCAGCTTCATTCAATTTTTACCAACTTTTTTCCACAATTTGGACAAAACAGAATAACTTCTGGTTCAAAAGATGAGCAGCTTTATCATCCAATCAGTGATGCATTGATGTTGCTCCCACTGGTACCTACATCGTCTGGTTCGTTAATGTTGTAGTGTTTAGTAATTTGTTATTGTGTTTTTCAAGTTGTTGTTGTGTTTAGAATTCTGTTCACACCTCCCCAAATGAACCAGACTTTCGTGCAAACGATCTAGAATTCGGTTCAAGTGGACTAAACAGGGCTGGTGTGAATGCACCCTTAGATCTTCCTCTTCAACACACCTGATTCAAATGAACAGGTTCTTAACAGGCTTCTGCGGGACTTGCTGAAATGCAATGATCTGAATCCTGTGTGTTGAAGCGGGGAAACATCTCAAACATGCAGGGTGGTGGCCCTCAAGGTCTGGAGTTTGACACACCTTTGAACTCCTACAGTTTTATATATATATATATATACTGTATATAAACACACACATATGTATATACACAGTACTATAGTAACACTAAACACACACAGACCAACTCAAACTAACTAAGAACAGAAATCCACTCACTACAACAGAAAGATGTGAGAAACACTGAATATGAGACACAAGGAGTGACGACACATGACTAATAATCATTTTAATGGTCCAGTTTGACCCAAAATACTTGTGATTAGGACTTTTCCATGATTAAGTGGACCTACTGTCTTTTCCAGTAATAACTTAAACATTGTGTTTTGATAATTTCGGGTACCTGCAGGAAGAGTAGCTGCTGTGCTTTTTATTATGAAAGAGATGAGGTCTTTGTACATTCCTCAGTAGGGACCAACATAAACAATCAATGTATTTTAAATTATTATTCCATCTGAGTTGGACTGTTATCTTTTGTTTTGAATAAATTGAGATGGATCTCCTGTAGAGGTTTCTAGCTGTGGACAGGATAAATCAGCTGTAGTCTGTTTTGGATCTGAATAAGCTTCTGTCTGAAGACACTGTTGTTGAGTTACTGTGTTGTGAAGAGGATGATGATGGTTTTCCATCAAGTTCATCATCCTCCTTTGGACTATCAATGCAAGGGAATCCAGATTAGAACCAGAACAGAACCAGCCTTCTTTATCAGGTCATTCACCTGCTCTGATGCTCCTCCCCAACAGGTGACTGCAGGTGTGATAACACTCTGAATTTCAAGCTAGTTTAATAAGGAATTTAATAAGAAATATGAACCACTAAAGTTAGTGGAAAAGATTTTGAAATACAACAATTTTTTGATGAAAAAAAAAGTTTCAACTTCAGGTGATCAAAATACCTGTTTTCACTCCAGTGTGGATTCTCATGTGTATGTTTAAATGTCCCTTTTGACTAAATCCTTGTCCACAGAGTTCACATACAAAAGGTTTGTGTCCTGTGTGGACTCTCATGTGTATGTTTAAATGTCCCTTTTGACTAAATCCTTGTCCACAAAGTTAACATACAAAGGTTTTTGTCCTGTGTGGACTCTCATGTGTATGTTTAAATGTCCCTTTTGACTAAATCCTTGTCCACAGAGTTCACATACAAAGGTTTTCTGCTCTGTGTGAGTTCTCGTGTGTGTGCTTAAAATATCTTGTCTGTGAAGCATTTTACCACAGTCATCCCAATTTTTCTGGACTTTACTGTGTGGCTCTACAGTTTTCCTCTCTCTAAAACATTTTTTATTAACTAAACACCTTGTAGACTTTCTCATTGAATGACATGTTATGTGACTCTGAAGGGTGCTCTTATAGAGAAATTGTTTTCCACACACAGAGCAGCTACATGTGTTGACAGTGTTTCCATCTGACTCAGGAGCTATGCTCTCTTTCCAGTTATTGTCACTGTCTTCAGTTTTCAACCCAGAACCTGACAGCTCAGTGTCCAGATTCTCATCCTCTTCATCAGCATTTCCATCTGGGTTCCTGCTTGTTCCTGCTCCTTCATTAGTTTTTGTTGTAATCTGATCAGCTGACCTGCTGGTTGGAACATCTTCCCACTGGTACAGAGCAGCACTGAGTTGTGGAGGAGCATCATTTCTAACCATCAGCAGCTGTTGAACATCTGCAGGAAAATTTGAAACACAGAATGTAAACTAAAAACAGTTATAACTTTATAGTTACACATTATATCCCGATAAACTACGGCTGCCCTGGGGCAGTAGCTTGGGCAAGATACAGAACCCCGCAACTGCCCCCTGGGCGGCTGTAGTCTATCGGGAAGGAGGTTGTCCTCCAATCAGGAAACCGGTGCTTGATCCTGTGTCCCAGCAGAGATTACGTGTTAAAATAGCCTTGGGCAGGACACTGAACCCTGCCAATGCACTCCAGGTGCTGTACAAAATGTCTGCCCTCTTCTCCTTACCTCACTGTGAGGATAAGTCAAACGCAGAGCCAAATTTCCCCAAGAGGTATTAATAAAAGAAATAATTATCATCATCAGTTATGTTATTACTTTATGTTTGTGAGACCAGAACAGAAAATAAGTCAGTGGACAACTTTTGTCTTCAGCATTCATACAGTTTGTAAATATGAAACTAGGTTTAAGGTTTTACTGTTGATGTTTAAAAGAATAATCCTGTTAAATAACAAACATGGAGAACCCTGAGCATCCTCTTTACAACCCAGTAACTTAGGCTACGTTCAGACTGCAGGTCTTAATGCTTAATTACCATTTTTTTGTGAGATTTGATCTTTTTGCATGGACGTTCATATTGTCAGTGAAATGTGACCTGATGTGACTCCTTTGGTCTGTCTCTGCTCCGCTCCTCCAGCCCCCAGGATCCACCTGCCTCTCTCAGAGCCTGTCTGACCACTACCACTCACACGCCAGCCTCAACAGACTGGCACCTGCATGCTCCTCCAGGATTCCTACAACCCATCACACCCGTAGGCCCCCTCCTTTACCATAACTCCTCACCTTCTTGCTGTACTGCCATTAACCTCTCCTCTCCTCCACCTGTCCAGACTGAACCCCTCGTTGCTGATCCGCTCCTGCTGGCCCTGCAGAAGCAGAATCTGTTTTATCATTTGTTGTGACTGTATTCGTTCACCTGTGCTGGAGTTTTATTACAACTCTTTTTCTTTGAAACCTCACCTTGTTGTCCCTGGTCTGGAGTCTGCAGCTTGAGTTAGAGTCCATCATAGAAACCGCTAACATGACATAAGATAGCAGATAAAATGGCAAAATAGGCTGTAAAAAGGAATCAAATCGATTTATACATCAGCAGAGGTGAAATTAAAAGCATTATAAAACAGAAAATGAGGGAAATACGGTAAAAGTAGTGAGAAGAGGAAAGAAGAGGCAGATGGTTTTATTCTATTCAAAGGAAAACAAGAGACATGAGGAGGACGGGGAGGACAGGAGACAATAATATCTAGACTGAGATTTGGACACACTGGGTTAAATAGTACATTAGCCAGTATAGGAAACATCAAACAGGGAATGTAGTTGGTGTGAAGTGAGTGAGAACATGTTCTGTTTCACTGTCAAAAAAGCTGGTGGGCAAGTTGGGGAAAAACAAACTTAAATTAAATATAAAGAATTTATTACAAGTGATAAAAATGTAAAAGTTTGTTGGCTTTCTTTCAGTTCTTAAAATAAACTAGGTTGTATAAAAGGATATAGTGGTGTTTTTTCTGGTCCACACTCCAAGCCAGTGGTGGCAGTAATGCGCCGTATCGTTGCTTGACAACCGTTAAAAAAGAATCCGTTTATTTCCTGCAGTGTTCCCTCCTTTTTTCACTTCCAGCTCTTCGTGTCGCAGCCAGCTGATTTTCTGCAGGTAAGAGAAGGAGTTTTGAATCAAAAAAGGCAAAAATCTCTCGATCATACTAAAGTAGGACGAAGGAGGTCCAACATGTCCTCCATGTCGTGTCTGTGTGAACAGAATCAGTGGATTAAAAGCAGCAGCAGAGTTAGTTGATGGTCAGCAGCTGAACACAGAGTGGTTGTTATTGTGGCTCACTTCTTCCTGATGACTGAATCAGCCTGTGGAGGAGACGGAGTTGAGCCGCTGTCTGACGCTCTAAATGCAGCCTGAACTCTGTTGGGTAGCCGCTGGAGAGAAGCTTCGACTTCCTCTCTCTTTATATTCAACTTCAGCACTTTACTGATGAGCATTTTCACAGATGCTGCTTGGACTTAATCTGCTTCAGATTAAGACTTTTAAAAGTTCCTTCTGAAAGGGTCACCACCAACCTCTTTGAAACTGCGAGCTACATGATGGTCCCGAGTCTTAAGGGCCACTGGTTTGAAATTTATTACTTATTAAATTTACTAATTATGTTACACAGAAGCCGTTTTCAGACAGACGTTCGGGAGTATTTGCGGCCAATTCGATCGGGTCTTTGACCGAAGTTACAAGTGTATCTGTCTGCAGCCTGCAAGACAGTGGGCGTGTCGTGTAGTGGGCGTGTCGTGTAGTAACGTCACTACACGACACGCCCACTACAAGACACGCCGTGGTTTCTTAAAGGTATATGAGCCCAAGTAGCTAGTAACGCAGTTTGCGCTTTCTTTACCTACAATGAATATATTCAAAAGCGTACAAACATTGATATTCTTTGATGCTGCTACGAGAAAATACATGAGAATTAATGAGCAAAATAATAATGAATCATGTCGGCCGTTGTGTATAAAATCTTAATGTCCATTTATTTGACGGGCGGGGGAGGAGGGGGCGGCTGTTATGTGTGATGGCAGTAATTTTATTCAGCCTTAAAATAATGGGGAATTCATTTGTGAAATCATTCTGTAGGCTAGAGCAGTGTGATGAGCCTCCGTACTTTCTCTCTGATCACCAGCAGGGTCATCCGCAGCAACCTGAGCTTAGAATGGAAAGTACTTAGATGTGGTGTGCCTCTCCTCAAGCTCAGTAGCTGTCCCTCTTACCTGTAACACCTCCTGGCATTTGTTTGGAAGTCTGATTTCTTTATTCCACACACCACCACACATGCACTCACATCACTAGCTACGTTTACATGGGCACATTTAATCGGAATAAACGCCCAATCGGATAAAAAATACGTCATGTAAACACGTCAATCAGAATGTTTTGATCCGATGCAGCCTGATCCGAAAGAAATTTACTTCCGATCTAGAGGGGTGGTTTTGTCCGATCTTCATTCGGATAGACGTGCATGTATACACCCGTTCGAAAAGAAAGGGTGAAAAGAGCCCAATGCGCATGTGTACAACTTCAGCGTGACGTCTTTCCGCTTTCGCAGACCCAAGTAGAAAACATAGCGGGAAGTAAACAGAAGTGGTCTGCTGGTGCTGTCATCCTGCTCTCCTCTCCTGTGGTGGAGGAGCAGTAGTAATATGTATTCTCCCTCTAGCTTGGTTAATGCGACCAGTAAAAACCCAAACATAAAGGTAATCACCTGCAGAAGGTCCATATTGGGGATAACGTGAGTCAGCTCGAGCACACGATGGGGCGGGAAAGACGTGCAGAAAGGACGGAGTTTGTTTACTTTTTTTTCTTCCCCCGGAAAGACAACTCGCTGTGCGCATGCTCAACTCATTTAACCTGATTGAGTGCTTGGTGCATGTGTACTCATGTCATGATCAGATCATTTCAGTTAGTGTCCATGTAAACAGGGATTTGGGAATTCCGATCGACCAAGATTTTAATCAGATTGGGGAAATTTGGCGCATGTAAACGTAGCTACTGATCACACACAACATAACTTTGTGTGCATCTCCCTCCTTTTGTGACAAACAACCATTAAATACTTTTCTTTTTGGTTTGTCAAATGTGTTCATAGTGAAGCGGTATACGGTTCGCCATTCTTCTTTCTTCTTCGATGACTTAACTTCCTGTTTTATTTCGGCAGTCTCGCGTGGTTTACCATGATTTCCGCTTCTGTAGCTGGCGTGTCGTGACATCACTACATGACACGCCCACTACAAGACACGCCTCCGTCTTGCAGGCCGCAGACAGACCCTCCTCGACCCGGAGGCTCTACGAGGGGGGTGGGGCAATGGCGTGATGGTGGTGGATATGACGTAAACTTTGTGCGGCGGACGTACAAATCATTTCCTCAAACAGAAACAAAAATGGTGGACGAAATAGGTGGCGGATCTCAGAGTTCTTCCAATTGCTGTTAGCTATGTTGCAGATGCTCACTGATAAATATTTGTTTGGGTGATGTCACGTACTTTTATACCCCCTCCTAATGAGTTTATATTAGCAGAGGGGACATCCCATTGCGAAGAGTGGCCGAAGTAGGCCGCCATTTTGAAAAAGGCGAAATACCGGCTCACTGCTGTGTATTACTGCACCAGTCGATATGAAAAACTAGAGATTTGACATTTCACAAGTAAGTCTCTACTGTTATCTACTAAAGGAGAACTTGTAGATTATATTTTAAGAGGTTTGAGTGAATTTATTGTCGGTATATTGGAAATTTAGACTAATCTTGTAGCATTGTTACTGCAATTTATTACAACTACTACAAACCTAACTTATGCAAAGTCAATGTTATCATTAGAATTTTCCCCAAAAATTTATCTTAATAATCTAGCACAGAATATTGCTAACCTGCAGTATGATTTGAGGGATTTCAAAAAGCCTCTCCATTTTCTTGAGACTGCTGGTCCTTATTTCTAGAGGCCTGGTAGAACCAGAAGATAGTTCCAAAAGTCCTGACATATTTGGTGAGGTATTGAACTGCCCTTTGCCCCTTAATGCAGTCTGACACTGCCAGATTGAGTCGATGTGCCACACAGTGTACGGTTATCAGGCCTGGGAATAAGTCTTGGAATCTCTCCCCAACTCCAGCTTTTCTCCCTAAAATAATAATTAAAACAAATTAGCCACTCTGTCAATCTTATTAAATGTTGACTAAAAGGTAAATGCAAAAAAAAAAGAAAACCCGCCTATCATTACTGCAGCCCCATCACTTGCAAAGGAGGCTAGCTTGTCAGTTGGCAGCATTTTATCATCTCTGATGACTCGCAGGATGGTGTCATACAGAGTTGAAGCATCCCCAGCAGACACTGCACCCAAATGTAGCACCCTGGTTTTGACTGCTGTGAATCCCACATGGTTGGGTCCTAAAAAGCTAAAAAAAACAAACATTCTAGTTGATGTGATTTTAATACACAATTTTATTTAATTGTACAGAGTAATGTTACCTTACAACTAGACCCAGTTGCTTTGTCAACCATTAATCCCCACACAGGGGATTTTGCCATCTCTGCCACCAGCTGGTGATCCAAAATCTGGCCAATGACGTCCACCAGCTCATTAATAATATGGCTACTTGTATATTTGGTGTTGGCACTGACCTGAATCCCAAACAAACAGTATTTAGGTTGGCCTACTTGATTTTAAAACAATTATGTGAAAAACATCCAATATACAATTCTAAAAAATAGTAATTAAATAACTTAAGAATTTACATTCAAATCATCAAAATAGGCACAGCCCAAGCGCTTGCATAAGAGAACGATAGGCTCATAGCTAGTGTGTTGGGGCCACTTTTGCTTGAGACACTCATAGAGGATTTTAAAGCACCCTTTAAGCGCTCTGTGGTCCATGTCCACCTTTGCTGCAATGGCATGCTGCAGTGTCCGTCCTAAAAACACAACAAAATATTTCTTAAAAATATATATTTTAAGATTTTTTGTAACTGTGAAAACGTAGTGAGGATAATCATTGTTCTATATTGTTCTGTTAATCAAATATTTTACGGTTGAGTGTCTTTAGGTACTTCCATCTTTAATGTGCTTCTTCTCTTCTGCTGCTCTATGAATGGCTGTCACCTCATGTCTTTTTAATGTGTCCAGCTTATAGTTGGTAGATGGCTGTCTCATGAGGGAGGCAGCAGTTGCCTGCTGCGTTGGGGTATAGTGCTTTTGGCATAAAAACAGTACATTCCTTTCTCAGTTTGCCTGAGCCAGGTAAATTGAATCAGCCAGTGCTTGTCAAAGCCACTGGCTCTGTGTTTTTGAGATCTGGAAAAATTACCCCTAAAATAATGTTAAAATAAATCACGTACATGTTGGCTTTGTGTTGTTATGCTCTTAATGACTTGGAAACGGACTAACGTACCCTCGCTTCGCCGACTTTTTCTGTCCTGCATTCTGACCCTCGCCAGTCCCTGCCTGGGAACTACGTTCAGACCTGATATAATTTTCACATCTTGTCACAACCATGAATTAATACCCTTTAACTGCCTAATTTGTCTGCACTGTTTCACCTGGAATCCTGATTCTCCTCCTTGCAAGGCGCTTTATAAAGTAGCGGTTGATTTTCCCAGCCATATCTGCAATGCTAAAAACCATTAACATTACTCTGATATGGAGGATTAAAAATAAAAGAATAAACATGACATGCTTGAATACAAAAAAAAAAACAAAACAATATTTGACTGTTTGATGAGCTGGGGGGAATCAGGACTTTGATAGCACCAACTAGCGGGAAAAGCTATTTTTGATCTTCTTTTTTTGATACAGCGCCCCCGTAGTGGCGCAACGCTGCAACTGCAGTTATAATAACATCCATATAGCTGGGGCAGAGTAAAATCAGGCTGGGGTGGCACAGAATTAGCTGGAGGCATCCGCCACACAAATTTGAACAAAGGTAAAACCCTGCATATATATATATATATATACAGTGGGGCAAAAAAGTATTTAGTCAGCCACCAATTGTGTAAGTTCTCCCACTTAAAAAGATCAGAGAGGTTGAGTTTCTACCAAAAAGTTCTATTTTGGTTTCATCTGACCATATGATGTTCTCCCAATCCTCTTCTGGATCATCCAAATGCTCTCTAGCAAACCGCAGACGGGCCTGGACGTGTCCTGGCTTCAGCAGGGGGACACGTCTGGCACTGCAGGATTTGAGTCCCTGGCGACGTAGTGTGTTACTGATGGTAGCCTCTGTTACTTTGGTCCCAGCTCTCTGCAGGTCATTCACTAGGTCCCTCCGTGTGGTTCTGGGATTTTTGCTCACCGTTCTTGTGATCATTTTGACCCCACGGGGTGAGATCTTGCGTGGAGCCCCAGATCGAGGGAGATTATCAGTGGTCTTGTATGTCTTCCATTTTCTAATAATTGCTCCCACAGTTGATTTCTTCACACCAAGCTGCTTACCTATTGCAGATTCAGTCTTCCCAGCCTGGTGAAGGTCTACAATTTTGTTTCTGGTGTCCTTTGACAGCTCTTTGGTCTTGGCCATAGTGGAGTTTGGAGCGTGACTGTTTGAGGTTGTGGACAGGTGTCTTTTATACTGATAACGAGTTCACACAGGTGCCATTAATACAGGTAACGAGTGGAGGACCGAGGAGCCTCTTAAAGAAGTTACAGGTCTGTGAAAGCCAGAAATCTTACTTGTTTGTAGGTGACCAAATACTTATTTTCCACCATAATTTGCAAATAAATTCTTTAAAAATCAGACAATGTGATTTTCTGGATTTTTTTTCCTCATTTTGTCTCTCATAGTTGAGGTATACCTATGATGAAAATTACAGGCCTCTCTGATCTTTTTAAGTGGGAGAACTTACACAATTGGTGGCTGACTAAATACTTTTTTGCCCCACTGTATATATATATTAGGGCCGGGACTTTAACGTGTTAATTAAGATTAATTAATTACACAAAAATAACGCTTAAATTTTTTTTACGCATTTTAATCGCACTTATTTAAGCACCTCAGAACATCTCTCATGAGTTTCAGCGGACCGATTATACTGGAGCACCTACCAGCGTTCATTATTTAGGACAACAACAAACCACAGTGAACATGAATGAAGAAGCGACCGCTTTGATTGGCCCCGTGGATGGAAAGTTTTGTTATAAAAAATGACTGGATGGAAGCGTGGATAAGAGCATGTGTGCAAGCTATGCAGCAAGGAATTTGCACATCACCGCAGCACATCGGGCCTGAAGTATCACCTCAACGTTAAACATATAGCAGCTAGCGTGGACGTTAGCCCGACTCCGAGTACAAGTGTAGACATTTTCTACACTTAATGCACTGGTCTGTTGGACTTGGTTGAACAAAAATAAACAATATTTGTTGCTTAAGCTTATGTGTATTCAGTCATGATTCAATGGTATAGCTACTAAAAATCCGTTTGAAAAAAATTCTCACTGTTCTCTGGTCAAATATTTATATGCGATTAATTTTGATTAATTAATTACAAAGCCTCTAATTAATTAGATTAAAATTTTTAATCGAGTCCCGGCCATAGATAAATTCCCCCCTCGCCACTTGGGCGGTGTTTTTTCCCGTTCCAAGCTCGGGTCCTCTACCAGAGGCCTGGGAGCTTGAGGGTCCTGCGCAGTATTTTAGCAGTTCTGAGTACTGCACTTTTCTGGATTGAGATGTCTGAGGTTCTTCCAGGGATCTGCTGGAGCCATTCCTCCAGTTTAGGGGTTACTGCCCCAAGTGCTCCAATTACCACGGGTACTATTGTCATCTTCATCTTCTAAGTCTTCTCTAGCTCCTCTCTGAGCCCTTGGTATTTCTCAAGTTTCTCATGTTCCTTCTTCCTGATGTTGCCATCACTTGGTATTGCCACAGCCACCACAACTGCTTTCCTCTGCTCTTTAAATTTAAAATGTGCTGTTATTGGATACTCAGACTCTAACGTGAAGCATGCGCTAGCCACCGTTAGCATAACCACGATAACAACTCTACGGACTACCGTAAAGTCCAAACCTCAATTCTTTCAAATTAAAAATTTCAAAATTATATAACTTCACAGGGCAGTGTGTAGTGTGCAACATAACCAAGATGTTGCAAATCTTCTATAGGTCTGTTGTGGAAAGTGCAATCAGCTTTGCAGCCATCTGCTGGGGCAGCAGCATCAGAACCAGAGACTTGAAGAGAATCAACAAACTGATCAGGAAAGCTGGATCTGTGCTGGGAGTATCTCTGGAGCCGCTGGAGCTGATTGTACAGAAAAGAATGCTGAACAAGCTGATGAAGATGATGGAGGACTCTTCTCACCCTCTGCACGACACAGTGATCAAACAACAGAGTGTGTTCAGTGAGAGGCTTCTTCAGGTCCGATGCAAGACCGAAAGATACAAAAGATCATTCCTGCCTGCAGCCATTAGCCTCCACAACAAGAACAGACCTTGATTTTTATTATTGTATTGTTGTCTTCATTGTTGTTTTTATTGTTGGACAAAAAACAAAAAAAACAAAAAACAAAAACTACTACAACGTTGAATTTCCCTTCTGGGATAAATAAAGTATTTTTCATTTCTTTTCATTTCATTTTTCATTTCATTTCATAATGTTCTAATGAATACCTGTTTCTATTTCTTGGTTTAACAAAGTTATCACTTAACTTCAACTCACCTCGTCTCCACACTTCACATGGGAACTGATAAATGCGTAACTTCCAGTCCTGACAGAAGAGCTGGTCCTGAGAGTGGAGGTCTGCAAAGAAGGGTCCTGAAAGGTGAGGTCTGCAGCCAGACCCCTCTCCAATAATTAAGTTGCTACTATTAACACCACTGGCTATCACAAATGATAGTTGTTTGGTCCACATATAATCTTTAAAACCAAATAAATTCCATACTACAGACGTGGCTCTTCTTTTTGGAATAAGTCGTTGGTTGTCGCTGTTACAATCCCCGCCAGCAGCCATTCTTCAAAACACTTTTTTGTGTAATGTAGCACTAAAATCCGTTCCCTGTGTAACAGGATCTGTATTGTACACACATCCATTAATGCTGTGTTCACACCGAACGCATTTAAAGCGACCAAAAAGCGCTGTATGCTTGAAGCTGGTCACGTTAACATTTGCACCTCGAAGCGTGTCCAACTCGGACTAGTTGCGTTTCTAAATATTAAATTTAGACACTCGTGAGGCAGAAATACGCAACTTGTGGGAGGAAGTAGTGCCAGGTGGTTTTTAGCAAGATGGCACCTGTCAATCTAGCATTTGAAGAGAGAGTCTCCATTCTCTATTTATTGTGGCGAGCAGAGCAGCAGCGTAGAGGACATCCTCGCCGTATTTGGGTCCTTCAGGTTCTGGAAGAGCAGTTTGGTGAGTTTCACCACTTGCTCCAAGAGCTGCGTCTGGATGATGGCTGCTTTCAGTGGTACCACCGTCTGTCCCTCGCCCAGTTTGAGGAGCTGCTGTCCTGCGTCAGGCCAACCAAGCCTTGACACCAACGAAAGGCGCTCAATCCCACCTGCGGCGCGCCTGTCTATCTGCCTACGGTTAGTGATAAAAGTCAATATATATGGTGAAAGAAAGGATACATTTCAACATGCAACAGTTTATTTCTATTAATATCTCAGATCATGTCTGTCTGATCAGCATGTGGGAACAATGAATGAGGGATAATGTTGTTGCAAAAGTAGCTATGACATGATCCAACAGAAATGTGCAGTGCAACATCCACTATTCACCGCAGAACAGCGGAACAATTTGATCGAGCCAAAGTGATAACAAACGATGTGCTTTGCTGCAGACATGAGGCCAGACTCTGTTGTACAAAACAAAATGGTAGAAGAGCCTCAGGTAGAAGGAGGAGGAGAAAGGTTCATTGTTCCTGCTCTGGAGAGCCTGCTGCTTCATATTTTTATAAAACTCAGTTATTATCAGGATCCAATGGTTCCAAATTTAACACAGCTGTGTGCTGAGCTGTGGTATCATACAGCTCAGGGTGGTTTGCAACAGAAGTGATGAGTTGTTCCTCCATTTTGACTGATGAACAGGTGGACAGGCGCCTGTGAACTGGGTCAGAGCATGATGTCACCTGGCTCCTGATTAGTTAACGCTGGAGTTGAGATTTCTCCAAATTCAGCGTCTGGCGAGACTCGCTCGTCTGCACAAAGTGCAGCACGTATTTTTGGACGCATGTCAAACGCCTGATTCGTACAAATTGGTCACGCAAATCAGGCAGAAAAACGTTTTCTCGCCTCAAATCTGCTTCTGAAGCGTCTCGGGAGCCCCGGTCGCGCATCATCGCAGTTCTACATTGACTTTACATGTACCCCTGACGCTCTGGTCGCTTTAAACGCATTCAGTGTGAATGCACCGTACATATCTAAATATGTTCCTAATTAAAATCATAATATCATCATGTCTTACAGGTACCAGATGAGGTGAAGATGTGAGTTCCATGTCTCAGTGGATTTGTCTGCAGAAAAAGAAGTCCAGCAGTTTGGAACTGAGCGATAATTGCTTCCTGTCTGTTAAAAGAGCATTAGAATCAAGGAAGAAAAACAGATGTGGAGAAAGCAGCGCAAACATCCGGCAGGAGAAAATATGAGACAAATACCGCAGTACTTCAGCCCCAAAGTCCGACTGCGCCGATTAGGTTTGTATGTTTTTATTTTGATATCAAATGGACTTAAGTCTAAACTTTACTACTTTGTTTTTGATTTTTAACTTCATACAGTGTGTGGTGAGAATCTTTGCATAAGGCAGACCTGTCTGAGGTAGCTGCGTAGTTCCCTATTCGAAAAACATGAATGAAGGCTGTTTGCTTAAAGTCTCTCTTGACATTGTTTAGATAAATTAAGCATATTTCTGTTGATCTCCTCAAAAATCTGTCAAAAGACTTGGTCTTTCTAGATGTTGTTCACATGTAGCTTCTTCTTCACATGATACATCTTTAACTTTTTCCATGCCAGCCATTTTTAGATTTTTATTCCCCCCTCAGTGCCAGAGACATTTAGCATTTTCACTGAATTTGAAGGACCACAGAATATTTTGCCCTATGAATATGTGAATTCTGAAACCACCATCAGAAAGATTAGACTCTTCTTTTGGCAGCCAAAACGTTTTTTTGTTTTTGTTTTGCCCTTTTCTGTTCTTGAGTAATCTGCAGTAGAACAGAGGCTACTTTCATGAAAAACACCAGTCTCAAAACAAAAAGTGGAGAAAAGAAGCTTTTTGTGCAAATAAGTTTTTAAAGCAGATCAGTGATTCTGATTTAAATATTTCATGTTTCAATTATACCTGCAACATCTGAACTATGTTTTACTTTTATGAAACTAAAAAAACAATACTAAAAAAGTACTTTTGATAGTTTATTTTACATATAAATACATAAATTTGTGGACAATTTCAACATTTGAAAAAGATGTACAAAAAAGTTACAGATTTATGATCCTGTGTGTGTGTGTGTGTGTGTGTGTGTGTGTGTGTGTGTGTGTGTGTGTGTGTGTGTGTGTGTGTGTATTTCTGACCTCCTGGGGACCCGTTTCCTGACTTTTACTATCTTTCTGGGGTCCGAGGGTTCTTATGGGGACCGAAGCCTGGTCCCCATGAGGGGGACTCCCCTTTTTAGGGTTAGGGGTTAGGTTTATAGGTATGTGTGAATAGAGTTTTAGTTAGTCTAAAGGTTAGTTATAGATCAGTAATGGTTAAGGTTAGGAAAAGGGTTTGGGTTAGGTATAAATCTAGTTACTAAAATCAATGGAAGTCAATGGACGGTCCCCATAAGGATAACAAAACAAACTTGTGTGTGTGTGTGTGTGTGTGTGTGTGTGCATGCTGACAGCCTGCAGTTATAGCCAAGGTTTCTGCAAGGTAGGAAAATGGTAGTAAATAAAATGAGCTCAAACTAAGGCTCTTAACTCATTCAGTGCTATAGACGTCAAACTACACTCACCGGCCACTTTATTAGGTACACCTTTCCAACTGCTCGTTGACACTTAATTTCTAATCAACCAATCACATGGTGGCAACTCAGTGCATTTAGGCATGTACACATGGTCAAGACAATCTTCTGCAGTTCAAACCGAGCATCAGTATGGGGAAGAAAGGTGATTTGAGTGACTTTGAACGTGGCATGGTTGTTGGTGCCAGAATGGCTGGTCTGAGTATTTCAGAAACTGCTGATCTACTGGGATTTTCACGCACAACCATCTCTAGGGTTTACAGAGAATGGTCCGAAAAAGAAAAAATATCCAGTGTGCGGCAGTTCTGTGGGCGGAAATGCCTTGTTGATGCCAGAGGTCAGAGGAGAATGGCCAGACTGGTTCGAGCCGATAGAAAGGCAACAGTGACTCAAATAACCACTCATTACAACCAAGGTAGGCAGAAGAGCATCTCTGAACGCACAGTACGTCGAACTTTGAGTCAGATGGGCTACAGCAGCAGAAGACCACGCCGGGTGCCACTCCTTTCAGCTAAGAACAGGAAACTGAAGCTACAATTTGCACAAGCTCGTCGAAATTGGACAATAGAAGATTGGAAAAACGTTGCCTGGTCTGATGAGTCTCGATTTCTGCTGCGACATTCGGATGGTAGGGTCAGAATTTGGCGTCAACAACATGAAAGCATGGATCCATCCTGCCTTGTATCAACGGTTCAGGCTGGTGGTGGTGGTGTAATGGTGTGGGGAATATTTTCTTGGCACTCTTTGGGCCCCTTGGTACCAATTGAGCATCGTTACAACGCCACAGCCTACCTGAGTATTGTTGCTGACCATGTCCATCCCTTTATGACCACAATGTACCCAACTTCTGATGGCTACTTTCAGCAGGATAATGCGCCATGTCATAAAGCTGGAATCATCTCGGACTGGTTTCTTGAACATGACAATGAGTTCACTGTACTCAAATGGCCTCCACAGTCACCAGATCTCAATCCAATAGAGCATCTTTGGGATGTGGTGGAACGGGAGATTCGCATCATGGATGTGCAGCCGACAAATCTGCGCCAACTGTGTGATGCCATCATGTCAATATAGACCACACTCTCTGAGGAATTGTTGAATCTATGCCACGAAGAATTGAGGCAGTTCTGAAGGCAAAAGGGGGTCCAAACCGTTACTAGCATGGTGTACCTAATAAAGTGGCCGGTGAGTGTATATGTATGTATGTATATATATATATATATATATATATAATATGTTTTTATATTTATATTCTACATTTCTACAGGTCATAGCTGACTGGATAGCTCAACTGTTTAAGACAGCAAGCTGACAAGTGGGAGAGTGGTTTGATTGTCGCCGGGAAAAAAAATGAATACCATTTAGCTATAAACACAATCCTGTGTGGGTCCTTGGGCAAGGCCCTTCACGCTACTGCCTACCTCATATATGATGAGGGATAAAAAAGAAAAACGAGATACTGGCTCAAATGTCGACCGGAGAAACAAGGTCTGCATTATTTTTTGGGGATTGTAGCAAAACTGCTTCATTAACACTTTTCTTTAAATCCGACCCAGAAAATTATGCATCCAATGGCACAAGATGGAAAGACTTGGAGGCAATTTCATACAAATTTCAGGACTTCGTGGTTATTAACCAGTAATATGAAACATTTTACATCTAAATAACATTAGTAAACGCTGATTAACAGACCTTTAAATATGTCTGCTCGTTCATATTCATTATTCGAATTTTCTGGACTCAGATTGGTTAACAAATTAGCCTATGAGAGCAAGGTATACTGTTTCTTTCCCCACTGCGCATGGCAACGTCAGACGGCATGTCTTCCTGTTTGCTATGTCTTTTGCTACCGCTTTTGGCGACAGCATGCTAGGCGTGGTTTCAACTGCGGGAGCTGCCAACTACTAACGAACAAAGGAGTTGTGACAAAACAGATACAGGCCTTTAGAACTCTGGAGAACTCGAATTTATCACCACCTGTGTAATTTGAGAGATTAAAACTGAAAGAGAAGTTATTTACCTGTTTTCACACCCAATATGAAGGTAAGAACACCCGTGGAGCTAGACTATTAAACAGAAATCCCAGAAAATTAAATTTTTAATGGAATGGCCTCTTTAAAGAATCAATTGAATCAATAGGTTTGACTTAAGCTTAGCTCCATAGGTAAACAACCTTGTATCAGCCACATGTTCTGTGTGAAATAATTCAATTCAGTAATATTTTAATAATCTCTCTCTTAAGGCTACATTCATATTGTTGGCTGAAGTGACCCAAATCTTTTTTTTTGCTCCTATGTGACCTGTATATGATTTTTTTCAAATGCAACCCAGGCCACTTTAGAATGTGGTCCTAAATGCAATACGTATCCAGTTTTTTGTCATACGAATTTAGTCTGAACCGCCAGGTAGCTTCCATCCGACCTGTACGTTATCAATACGTGACTATTTTGCGTCGAGGACGCAGGAGCATAAACCAAACAACAGTAATGGCAGTTGACGCGGAGAACAGTCAATGGCGAGAAACCGAGGTGTCTGAATTAATATTGGGGGAGAAAGCTCTGTACAGGCCAAACTTGAGGGGTGTTATTGGAACCGTGCAGTTTTGGAAAACATAAAAAAAAGCTTCCAAGCTAAATGCAAGGAGGCACTGTTCTTTCTAATGCGCATTCGTGACACATTCAAGACACATTCCGTTCAGACTGGAAGTCACATCAGGTCCCATTTCACTGACAATATGAACGTCCATGCAAAAAGATCAAATCTCACAAAAAAATGGTAATTAAGCATTAAGACCTGCAGTCTGAACGTAGCCTAAGTTACTGGATTGTAAAGAGGATGCTAGGATTCTCCATGTTTGTCATTTAACAGGATTATTCTTTTAAACATCAACAGTAAACACTTAAACTTAGTTTCGTATTGACAAACTGTATGAATGCTGAAGACAAAAGTTGTCCACTGACTTATTTTCTGTTCTGGTCTCACAAACATAAAGTAATAACATAACTGATGATGATAATTATTTAAAAAAAAAATCCCTCTTGAAGAAATTTGGCTCTGCGTTTGACTTATCAAAATCGTGTTTATTGGCCAAGTATGTGAGCGAACACATACAAGGCATTTATTTCCGGCTGATGGTGTCTCTCAATCACAACAGTACAAAAACACAACACTATATAAAAAACAGTGTAAACAATATAATAACAACATAATAAAAGACTGCAGTATGAATGCGCAGTCTGATTTTATGCTTTTAGATATGAGGGTAAGTGTGAGGTTTTTTCCTATTCTATCAAAACCTTTTATTATAATAAATATAAGAAATACGATCACTCAAGAAATTTGATTCAAAAACTCAGCCGAGGAGAGTACCAGCAGTCGCAGCATCTCTGCGAGACAGCCCTGACAACTCTGATGGTCCCTCTTCAGCTCAGTGTCTTTATTCACTTAGAAACAGCAATAACAGATAACATGAATCATCACTCCAAAATCAGTGGAGCCAGTAGTGGCTGGCGCCTCGCAGTTACCTTGGATTAAGAAAAACAAAGTGTTCTGAGGGAGAATGTGTAAGTCAGATAACAGTAGCAGGTCAGATATCAGGGCCTGTGTGACTGCTGCACACAGGTCATGCAGGAGGTTTGTTCAGTTCTGGTGTCAGGCATGAACGTGTATAATTCTATGTTTTCTATTCCCTATCAGTAAGTGATATGGATTGTGTGAGTATTGTGTACATAAAGTGCAGTTGCATTCTAGCAGTGTGTCAGATTCAGTTATTTAGAAGGAGATGGCGAGGGGAAAGAAACTGTTCCTGTGTCTGGTGGTCCTGGTCTGCAGGCTTCTGTGCCATCTGCCAGAGGGCAGCAGGTCAAAAAGTCTGTGTCCCGGGTGTGAGGGGTCAGAGATGATTTGCCCGTTTCCTGGTTCTTGAGCTGTACAGGTCCTGAATGGAAGGCAGGGGGTTGCCGATGATCTTCTCTGCTGACTGTACAGTCCGCTGCAGTCTGTTCCTGTCCTATTTAGTTGCTGCTCTGTACCAGACAGTGATGGAGGAGCACAGGACAGACTCAATGACTGCCGTGTAGAACTGGGTCAGCAGCTCCTGGGGGTGACTGTACTTCCTCAGTTGCCTCAGGAAGTACATCCTCTGCTGGACCTTTTTGAGGATGGCGGAGATGTTGCTCTCCCACTTCAGGTCCAGGGAGATAGTGGTGCCCAGGAACTTGAAGATCTCCACAGTAGACACCGGGCTGTCTGATATGGTGAGGGGAAGCAATGTTGAGGGATGTCTCCTGAAGTCCACTATCATCTCTACAGTCTTGAGCTTATTCAGTTCCAGGTTGTGCTGACTGCACCAGAGTACCAGCCGCTCGACTTCCTGCCAGTATGCAGACTCGTCACCATCCTGAATGAGGCCAATGATAGTGGTGTCGTCTGCAAATTTCAAGAGTTTAACCGCAGAGTTATTAAAGGTACAGTCATTGGTGTAGAGGGAGAACAGTAGAGGTGAGAGGACACATCCTTGTGGAGCACCTATGCTGAGGGACCGTCTTTCAGAGGTGATCTCCAACCTCACTTGCTGCTTCCGGTCTGTCAGGAAGCTGGTGATCCACTGACAGATAGCAGGAGACACGCTGAGCTGGGAGAGTTTGGAGGAGAGGAGTTCAGGCACAATGGTGTTGAAAGCCGAACTTAAGTCTACAAACAGGATCCTGGCACTAGTGCCCGGACGGTCGAGGTGTTGCAGGATGTAATGCAGTCCCATGTTCACTGCATCATCCACCAACCTGTTTACCCAGTAGGCAAACTGCAGGGGGTCAAGCTGGTGTCCTGTAATGTCCTTCAGGTGGGCTAGAACCAGGCGTTCAAACGATTTCATGACCACAGACGTCAAGGCAACAGGTCTGTAGTCAATCAGTCCTGTGATGGTTGATTTTTTTGGGGATCGGGGTCATGGTAGAGCGTGTGAAGCAGGAAGGGACAGCTCCAGGGATCTGTTAAAAATGCGGGTGAAGATGGGAGCCAGCTGATCGGCACAAGTTTTAAGGCAGGATGGCGAAACACCGTCTGGTCCTGGTGATTTCCTGGTCTTTTGTTTTAGGAACAGAATGTTATCCTCACAGTGAGGTAAGGAGAAGAGGGCAGACATTTTGTACAGCACCTGGAGTGCATTGGCAGGGTTCAGTGTCCTGCCCAAGGCTATTTTAACACGTAATCTCTGCTGGGACACAGGATCAAGCACCGGTTTCCTGATTGGAGGACAACCTCCTTCCCGATAGACTACAGCCGCCCAGGGGGCAGTTGCGGGGTTCTGTATCTTGCCCAAGCTACTGCCCCAGGGCAGCCGTAGTTTATCGGGATATAATGTGTAACTATAAAGTTATAACTGTTTTTAGTTTACATTCTGTGTTTCAATTTTTCCTGCAGATGTTCAACAGCTGCTGATGGTTAGAAATGATGCTCCTCCACAACTCAGTGCTGCTCTGTACCAGTGGGAAGATGTTCCAACCAGCAGGTCAGCTGATCAGATTACAACAAAAACTAATGAAGGAGCAGGAACAAGCAGGAACCCAGATGGAAATGCTGATGAAGAGGATGAGAATCTGGACACTGAGCTGTCAGGTTCTGGGTTGAAAACTGAAGACAGTGACAATAACTGGAAAGAGAGCATAGCTCCTGAGTCAGATGGAAACACTGTCAACACATGTAGCTGCTCTGAGTGTGGAAAACAATTTCTCTATAAGAGCACCCTTCAGAGTCACATAACATGTCATTCAATGAGAAAGTCTACAAGGTGTTTAGTTAATAAAAAATGTTTTAGAGAGAGGAAAACTGTAGAGCCACACAGTAAAGTCCAGAAAAATTGGGATGACTGTGGTAAAATGCTTCACAGACAAGATATTTTAAGCACACACACGAGAACTCACACAGAGCAGAAAACCTTTGTATGTGAACTTTGTGGAAAAGGATTTAGTCGAAAGGGACATTTAAACATACACATGAGAGTCCACACAGGACAAAAACCTTTTGTATGTGAACTTTGTGGACAAGGATTTAGTCAAAAGGGACATTTAAGCATACACATGAGAGTCCACACAGGACACAAACCTTTTGTATGTGAACTCTGTGGACAAGGATTTAGTCAGAAGGGGTCTTTAAATGTACACATAAGAATCCACACAGGACAGAAACCTTTTGTATGTGAACTTTGTGGACAAGGATTTAGTCGGAAGGGATATTTAAGCATACACATGAGAGTCCACACAGGACACAAACCTTTTGTATGTGAACTTTGTGGACAGGGATTTAGTCGGAAGGACACTTTAAATGTACACATAAGAGTCCACACAGGACAGAAACCTTTGGTATGTGAACTTTGTGGACAAAGATTTAGTCAGAGGGGAGATTTAAATAATCACATGAGAATCCACACAGGAGAGAAACCTTTTCAATGTGAACTTTGTGAGCAAAGATTCAGTCGGAAGGGAAATTTGAACTCTCACATGAAAATCCACACGAGACAGAAACCGTTTCAATGTGAGGTCTGTCAAAAAAGATTCAGTTTGAAGTCACATTTAAGCACACACATGGGAATCCACACAGGACAGAAACCTTTTGTATGTGAGGTCTGTGAACAAAGATTTAGTCGTAAGTCAAGTTTAAACACACACATGAGAATCCACACAGGACAGAAACCTTTTGTATGTGATGTCTGTCAAAAAAGATTCCGCAATAAGTCAAGTTTAAACACACACATGAGCAACCACACAGGACAGAAACCTTTTGTATGTGAACTTTGTGGACAAAGATTTAGTGTGAAGTCAAGTTTAAACACTCACATGAGAATCCACACAGGACAGAAACCTTTTGTATGTGAGGTCTGTCAACAAAGATTCCATAATAAGTCAAATTTAAACTCTCACATGAGAGTCCACACAGGACAGAAACCTTTTGTATGTGAACTTTGTGGACAAAGATTTAGTGTGAAGTCAAGTTTAAACACACACATGAGAATCCACACAGGACAGAAACCTTTTGTATGTGAGATCTGCCAACAAACATTCCGTGTGAAGTCAAGTTTAAACACACACATGAGAATCCACACAGGAGAGAAACCTTTTGTATGTGAGGTCTGCCAACAAACATTCCGTGAGAAGTCAAGTTTAAACACACACATGAGAATCCACACAGGAGAGAAACCTTTTGTATGTGAGATCTGCCAACAAACATTCCGTGTGAAGTCAAGTTTAAACACACACATGAGAATCCACACAGGACAGAAACCTTTTGTATGTGAGATCTACCAACAAACATTCCGTGTGAAGTCAAGTTTAAACACACACATGAGAATCCACACAGGAGAGAAACCTTACGTATGTGAGGTCTGCCAACAAACATTCCGTGTGAAGTCAAGTTTAAACACACACATGAGAATCCACACAGGAGAGAAACCTTTTGTATGTGAGGTCTGCTAACAAACATTCCGTGAGAAGTCAAGTTTAAACACACACATGAGAATCCACACAGGAGAGAAACCTTACGTATGTGAGGTCTGCCAACAAAAATTCCGTGAGAAGTCAAATTTAAACAAACACATGAGAATCCACACAGGACAGAAACCATCTGTATGTGAACTTTGTGGACAAAGATATAGTGCGAAGTCAAGTTTAAAAACACACATGAAAATCCACACTGGAGTGAAAACAGGTATTTAGGTCACATGAAGTTGAAACTTTTTTTCATCAAATGATTGTTGTATTTCAAAATCTTTTCTCACTAACTTTAGTGGTTCATATTTCTTATTAAATTCCTTATTAAACT
This sequence comes from Pachypanchax playfairii, assembly GCA_006937955.1. Taxonomy (NCBI): domain Eukaryota; kingdom Metazoa; phylum Chordata; class Actinopteri; order Cyprinodontiformes; family Aplocheilidae; genus Pachypanchax; species Pachypanchax playfairii. Next base: position 2,091,648 of record SSNP01000097.1, read on the forward strand.
AGCTTGAAATTCAGAGCGTTATCACACCTGCAGTCATCTGTTGGGGAGGAGCATCAGAGCAGGTGAATGACCCGATAAAGATAATTGAAGATTTACATTATCTTTTACTATGTACATTTGCAACTCTTTTACAGAATATAAGATATTACATCTGACATCTTGATCATTTTTCTAAATAAAGATGAATGCCATTGTTAAAGCTGCAAACTGCATTTATTGGCCCTCGCATCTTGGCCACACTTTGATCTGCGAGGCCACTGCCTCCCCTCCTGCTCATTCACCATTGAAATACCAGCAAAACTGCTCAAGTGGATTAATTTATGTTTGAAGTGTTCAAATGAAAAGAAATACTGTTTTACGAAATTATTAACACCTACATGATTTCTTTACTAAGGTATGTTTTAAGCTCAGACAATGACTCATCCTATGACATTTAATCATGATCTAATCAGGAATGTGGAATTTAAAGCAATATACATTACAGACCAAAAGTTCGGACACACCTCATTCAAAGAGTTTTCTTTATTATCATGACTATGAAAATTGTAGATTCACACTAAAGGCATCAAAACTATGAATTAACACGTGGAATTATATACTTTACAAAAATGTGTGAAACAACTGAAAATATGTCATTTTCTGGGTTCTTCAAAGTTGTCACCTTTTGCTTTGATTACTGCTTTGCACACTCTTGGCATTCTCTTGATGAGCTTCAAGAGGTAGTCACCTGAAATGGTATTCACTTCACAGGTGTGGCCTGTCAGGTTTAATTAGTGGGATTTAGCCTTATAAATGGGGTTTGGACCATCAGTTGTGTTGTGCAGAAGTCAGGTGGACACACAGCTGACAGTCCTACTGAATAGACTGTTAGAATTTGTATTATGGCAAGAAAAAAGCAGCTAAGTAAAGACAAACGAGTGGCCATCATTACTTTAAGAAATGAAGGTTAGTCAGTCTGAAACATTGGGAAAACTTTGAATGTGTTCCCAAGTGCAGTCACAAAAACCATCAAGCGCTACAAAGAAACTGGCTCACATGAGGACCGCCCAAGGAAAGGACGACCAAGAGTCACCTCTGCTGCAGAGGATAAGTTCATCTGAGTCACCAGCCTCAGAAATCGCATGTTAGCAGCTCAGATTAGAGACCAGGTCAATGCCAAACAGAGGTCTACCAGTAGAGACATCTCTCGAACAACTGTGAAGAGGAGACTGTGTGAATCAGGCCTTCATGGTAGAATATCTGCTAAGAAACCACTACTAAGGACAGGCAAGATACAGAAGAGACTTGTTTGGCTAAAGAACACAAGGAATGGACTTTAGACCAGTGGAAATCTGTGCTTTGGTCTGATGAGTCCAAATTTGAGATCTTTGGTTCCAACCACCGTGTCTTTGCAGAAAAGGTGAACGGATGGACTCTGCATGCCTGGTTCCCACCATGAAGCATGGAGAGGGAGGTGTGATGGTGTGGGGGGTGCTTTGCTGGTGACACTTGTGGTGAGCTAGCCAGGAACTGGTTTTGTCACTAATTAAAGATTAAACTCACCAATTCACCATGGAAATTTTTGAGACTCTTCTCTTTGAGAAGTTTGGCAATCCCTTGATATCGGTTGTCCAATCTTTTTTGCATGGTCTGTCAGATGCTTTGGCCACCACTACCACCAATTCTAGTTCTTCAGCTATACATGTTGTTTAGTGGTAACATGCAATGGGACATGCATGGATTTCAGGGGGGAGGGTGTAGCCCAGTGTTTTATCAAGAGTTGGAAAATTCCTACCCTCCTTTAGTCATGTGACACTGATCACATGACTAAAAGCCGGCACTGATTTCTCCCGCCGGACATCTTGGGGTAGAGCCAGGTGACAGAGCTGTGCAGGTTGTTACTTTACAAACAAAAGCTTTTTCTTATCTCAAATGCAGTTATTTTATATTCATGATGATATTACCCGACTTAGACGCTTACAATTGTGCGCTGGAGTCGCGTAGGGTCATCGTGAAACCGGAATTGGCGAGTTGAAATGATTTGTTTGTGTCAGGACGGCAACTAGCATGCTAGTGGTCAGCCTGCCGGTAGCTAATGCTATACGGTGTTTTTATCAATGCTATTTCAAACAATTGAGCATGATTTTGTTGAACATCACAACTAAAGTTAAATTACTGTATGTATTGTTACTTTGGTTGTGAGAGAGTTACTTTGTTCATGTCACTGATATTTATATAGCAGTCAATTGGTTTTAGATAAAGTTTTACTGATGGTATAAAATAATATGGTTAAATTTGGATATAATGCACATTTATTTAAATACCATGTATCTTGAGAATGAATTGTGTACACAAGGGGAAAAAACAGTTAAATGTAATAAGATGTTTTACTAGTCCTGTTTGTTTAATACAGGCCAGGTGACCCTGCAAAGGTTTAAAGAAGGTGAGCTAACGACTGGCCAGGGACCAGAAGACCTTCATCTTCCTTTTCCTACTGGTCTGGTAGAAAGTTCTCAGATAAATGTTCTGTCTACCCCCTCTCATTCCTCATCTAGTGCTTGGATTCACATACCTCCCTTTTCAGTACTTTTTGGACAATTGAAGTGCTTGGATAATTTACAGGCACCCTCAGAGATACTGCTTGGACAATTGATTCAGTGTGATTCCAGTGGGTCTTCAATTCATACTGTGGAATCTGTGAATATTCTGGGGGTTAAACTGAACACTCAGTGTTCCAGAAGAACTTTGAATCTTTTTGATGATTAGTGCTGCAGCAGTGGAATTGCTAATTAATTTTTTGTTTGTTATTTTATTTATGATTTTCAATACATGGTACTTGCAAGTTATTTAAATAATGTTTTGTGTTCTTTAATTTCTGACAACCAGCTCCAGTAGTCGTTCCTGAGTTTCTGATAAAGTTAACTTACGTTAGCTATATAACTATTTAACTTCATTACTAGTGCTTTCCAAGTGTTACACACTGTTGGGGATTTATTCAAAATTGAAGGCATACTGAACCAGCTTGGTTACCACAGCATCTTGCAGCGGCATGCTACTCCATCCGGTTTGCGTTTAGTTGGACCATCATTTTTTTTCCATTAGGACACTGACCCCAAACACACCTCCAGGCAGTATAAGGGCTTTTTGACCAAGAAAGAGAGTGATGTGGTGCGGCGCCAAATAACCTGGCCTTGATAGTCACGGGAGCTGTACCCAATCGAGATGGTTTGGGGTGAGCTGGACCGCAGAGTGAAGGCAAAAGGGCCAACAAGTGCTAAGCATCTCTGGGAACTCCTTCAAGACTGTTGGAAGACCATTTCAGGTGACTACCTCTTGAAGCCCATCAAGAGTATGCACAGCAGTAATCAAAGCAAAAGGTGACTACTTTGAAGAACCTAGAATATGACATTTTCAGTTTCACACTTATTGTTAAGTATATAATTCCACATGTGTTAATTCATAGTTTTGATGCCTTCAGTGTAAATCCAAGAATCTATGAAGAAAACTCTTTGAATGAGAAGGTGTGTCTTAACTTTTGGTCTGTACTGTATATGTTGATGACTAGACAAACTTTGACATGCCTCCATGGCCACTTTAAGAGCCCTAAAATTTTCTACAATTTTGGATCTTTTCATTGGCTCTTTTTTGATCCAGGTTTAAAAGTGGGAAAGAGGATTTTTGCCCTGAAAGAGAAACTCATTGACTCTATGTTGTTTTTGAGTGGTTGGGCATGTGTTGTAAACCCCCTCCCTGCCAGAAGCGCCTCCATTAAAAATTTGCTTAGGAATCTCCCATTGTTTATCAAACAGCATCGCTGGAGTGTTTTCTGGAAGTACTACAACTTTGTCCTACAAACATGTTGGACTCATCAATGGTAATGGGCAGTTTATTGTTTCTCTTAGAAGTACAAGTGTGATTGACAATCTAGTAGCCAATACATTACAAAACAGGTTAGTTATCTATTGGCTACTTTATGCCCCACCAGGTTTAGGATTTATGAATATTATAACTTTTTCTTTTGGAAACCATAAGTACAAGACCACTACAAGTCGATAAAATTATTTTAAACCAGTACTAAATAACTTTTCTCCAGTCATGTCTCAGACAGCCTTTGCTGGAACCGGTGTTCTGTTGAAATAAGCAACCTGTTGATGTGCTCTTGATTCCTTCCACATGTGCCGTTCAGTCTTGACTTCAATAAACAGATTTTTTGTTCATCTTTTTGTTTCTATATTTTCCATAAATACATTTTACCTATCAAAGAAATTTTCCCAGGACAGGAACACTAAATATGAAGTTATTTTTACTGTCTTTGCATGGTCAGAGCAGCAGGCAAATGTTTGGAGACACCCAGAGGAGAAGGATCCAACAATGGCTGATAAGGACCCAGAGGACTTTTGTGCATAGACATTGACTGTGTCCAAATTCAGGGTCTGCATACTACTGAGAGTCCCTCCTAGCCAATCTAATGAGGACGGTTCCTTCAAGAACGCAAAAACCGGAAGTTGGTGTCTTGTGAATTTGGACACTTCTACCCTTCCTTCTTTTCCTGCGCTTACTTTCTGCGCATGTCCGGTCATCTAGCAACCGTGACTACGCTAAACAAAATAAGTGGAGTGTGAACAAGGTGTCCTTCTCACGTTTATTCTGCGATTACTTATTAAAATGTTGTTCTGCGTTCTGTAAATAATTTTATTACTGTATATATCATTGAGTTTTGTACCGTAATTATTTTCTACAAGTGATTAACAACTCTCTTGTTAGTGAACGATCTGTTTACTATAAAAAAAATAAGGGAAATAAAAATGTAAACAATGATTTATGAAAATTATTTCATTCAATCGGTTTATTCTGAAGAAGTTTATAACATAACAAAGCCAAAGAGCTCTTCATCCGTGTCCTCCTCTTCCTCACTGCTGACTGAGAATAGAATTTATAAATAGATTTATTCTTGTACCTCCACCACATGTTGCTCCGGAGCTTGATAAGGTGTTTTTCTGCTTTTTCATCTCTAAAACATATTTGAAAAAGCTTAAATCACTAAAAACAAATTACCTGTGTGTGTAAATACTTACACAGGTGGTACAAACAGGAACGTTTTTAGAGATGTAAATATGCAATAAAAACATGATTAACGCTAAAACCAAAGACCTAGTTAGACCACCGCTGTAAGAATTTACTTTTTTTACCGCTAGTTTTAAAAAAATTTCTGTATGAATCCAAACTCCCTCTATGTTACCTCTCACTCAGTCCATCATTGCCGAAAAGAATTGTGGGATATGTAGAAAGTGAAAGGATAAATCCGACCCATTCTTAAAATTCTGGGAAAATTAGTACGCATTTTGAGAAAGCATTTGAAGAATCCTTGGAATGTGGACAATTCTCGTTGCGGCGGTGTGATGCAACATCCTTAAAATACGTCCTTAAAAGTATGCAGACCCTGAATTTGGACACAGCCATTATATATATTACTAGACGCCTCGTCCAGCGCTTCAGTCTATTGGCGCTGGTGAGCCGTCTGCCGCCATCTTAGCTCAGGTACAGACTGTAATCACAGCGGACTGAAGAGATTCTGTCATGTTTTTTTTTTTTTTGCCATAAACAAGTGATTCAGTTTAAGATTAGTAGTGGTTTTAAGTAGTATTTAGTAAAACACAACAAATATAACAGAGAAGTAGAAGTTATTAGTAAGTTATTTTACTAAATGTTTTTATTATTACATGCATTAAAATTAAATTAGAGCTGTTCCAAGTATTAGTGAATAAAAGCATATAAAAAGACATATAAAAGCTAAACATATAAAAATATTTGTAAAATATATACAGAAAGTATATACAATATAAACTTGGAGGTGTGTGAGTATAAATATATGTTCCACAAGATGTAAGTTTTCTGTCATTATATTATAGTGTATTGCTCATTGATTAGAAATAACTGCACAGAAGTTTTATGAAATTTTATTTCACAATACAGTATATATGGTTTAACGCAAGATCAAATTAGTAGTAATACATGCATGTATAAATACACACACACACACACACACACACTAATATATCAGTCTTGAGGTTGATAACTGATGCATCCTGTGAGGTCACAGATCGACTTGCTTCAGCTCTAGATGATTGTTGTGGAAAAACCACACGAATGAATCAGACGAGTGAATTTTATCAAAAAGGATTTATTATAAAATCATGCTGATTGAGAGTCAGTCAGTCAAATGATACAAGTACATCAGAATGAGGCTCTAAAGCGCGATGCTTGTTGGGTTGTTTTATAGTGATGATGATACAGAGAGGCTATCAGAACCCTGGATGTCATCAGAACCCTGGATGTCATCAGAATCCTGGTGTCATCAGAATCCTGGTGTCATCAGAACCCTGGAGGTCATCAGAATCCTGGTGTCATCAGAATCCTGGTGTCATCAGAACCCTGGATGTCATCAGAATCCTGGTGTCATCAGAACCCTGGATGTCATCAGAACCCTGGATGTCATCAGAATCCTGGTGTCATCAGAACCCTGGATGTCATCAGAATCCTGGTGTCATCAGAACCCTGGAGGTCATCGGAATCCTGGCGTCATCAGAATCCTGGTGTCATCAGAATCCTGGTGTCATCAGAACCCTGGATGTCATCAGAATCCTGGTGTCATCAGAACCCTGGAGGTCATCAGAATCCTGGTGTCATCAGAATCCTGGTGTCATCAGAATCCTGGTGTCATCAGAACCCTGGATGTCATCAGAATCCTGGTGTCATCAGAACCCTGGATGTCATCAGAACCCCGGATGTCATCAGAATCCTGGTGTCATCAGAACCCTGGAGGTCATCAGAATCCTGGTGTCATCAGAATCCTGGTGTCATCAGAATCCTGGTGTCATCAGAATCCTGGATGTCATCAGAATCCTGGTGTCATCAGAACCCTGGAGGTCATCAGAATCCTGGTGTCATCAGAATCCTGGTGTCATCAGAACCCTGGATGTCATCAGAATCCTGGTGTCATCAGAACCCTGGATGTCATCAGAACCCTGGACCTCATCAAAACCCTGGATGTCATCAGAACCCTGAACCTCATCAGAACCCTGGACGTCATCAGAACCCTGGACATAATCAGAACCCTGGACCTCATCAGAGCCCTGGACGTCATCAGAACCCTGGACCTCATCAGAACCCTGGATGTCATCAGAACCCTGGACCTCATCAGAACCCTGAACCTCATCAGAACCCTGGACGTCATCAGAACCCTGAACCTCATCAGAACCCTGGATGTCATCAGAATCCTGGTGTCATCAGAATCCTGGATGTCATCAGAACCCTGGATGTCATCAGAACCCTGGACCTCATCAGAACCCTGGATGTCATCAGAACCCTGGACCTCATCAGAACCCTGAACCTCATCAGAACCCTGGACGTCATCAGAACCCTGGACCTCATCAGAACCCTGGATATCATCAGAATCCTGGTGTCATCAGAACCCTGGACCTCATCAGAACCCTGGACCTATCAGAACCCTGGATGTCATCAGAATCCTGGTGTCATCAGAATCCTGGTGTCATCAGAATCCTGGTGTCATCAGAACCCTGGATGTCATCAGAATCCTGGTGTCATCAGAACCCTGGATGTCATCAGAACCCTGGATGTCATCAGAATCCTGGGCCTCATCAGAATCCTGGTGTCATCAGAATCCTGGTGTCATCAGAACCCTGGAGGTCATCAGAATCCTGGTGTCATCAGAATCCTGGTGTCATCAGAACCCTGGATGTCATCAGAATCCTGGTGTCATCAGAACCCTGGATGTCATCAGAACCCCGGATGTCATCAGAACCCTGGAGGTCATCAGAATCCTGGTGTCATCAGAATCCTGGTGTCATCAGAACCCTGGATGTCATCAGAATCCTGGTGTCATCAGAACCCTGGATGTCATCAGAATCCTGGTGTCATCAGAACCCTGGAGGTCATCAGAATCCTGGTGTCATCAGAATCCTGGTGTCATCAGAACCCTGGATGTCATCAGAATCCTGGGCCTTATCAGAACCCTGGAGGTCATCAGAATCCTGGTGTCATCAGAATCCTGGTGTCATCAGAACCCTGGACCTCATCAGAACCCTGGATATCATCAGAATCCTGGTGTTATCAGAACCCTGGACCTCATCAGAACCCTGGATGTCATCAGAATCCTGGGCCTTATCAGAACCCTGGAGGTCATCAGAATCCTGGTGTCATCAGAACCCTGGATGTCATCAGAATCCTGGTGTCATCAGAACCCTGGACGTCATCAGAACCCTGGATGTCATCAGAATCCTGGTGTCATCAGAACCCTGGAGGTCATCAGAATCCTGGTGTCATCAGAATCCTGGTGTCATCAGAACCCTGGACCTCATTAAAACCCTGGATATCATCAGAACCCTGAACCTCATCAGAACCCTGGACGTCATCAGAACCCTGGACCTCATCAGAACCCTGGATATCATCAGAATCCTGGTGTCATCAGAACCCTGGACCTCATCAGAACCCTGGATATCATCAGAATCCTGGTGTCATCAGAACCCTGGACCTCATCAGAACCCTGGAGGTCATCAGAATCCTGGTGTCATCAGAATCCTGGTGTCATCAGAACCCTGGACGTCATCAGAATCCTGAACCTCATCAGAACCCTGGATGTCATCAGAACCCTGGACCTCATCAGAACCCTGAACCTCATCAGAACCCTGGACGTCATCAGAACCCTGGACCTCATCAGAACCCTGAACCTCATCAGAACCCTGGACGTCATCAGAACCCTGAACCTCATCAGAACCCTGGATGTCATCAGAACCCTGGACCTAATCAGAACCTGGATGTCATCAGAACCCTGGACCTCATCAGAACCCTGGACGTCATCAGAACCCTGAACCTCATCAGAACCTGGACATCCTCAGAACCCTGGACCTCATCAGAACTCTGGACATCATCAGAATCCTGGTGTCATCAGAACCCTGGATGTCATCAGAACCCTGGATGTCATCAGAACCCTGGACCTCATCAGAACCCTGAACCTCATCAGAACCCTGGACGTCATCAGAACCCTGGACCTCATCAGAACCCTGAACCTCATCAGAACCCTGGACGTCATCAGAACCCTGAACCTCATCAGAACCCTGGATGTCATCAGAACCCTGGACCTCATCAGAACCCTGAACCTCATCAGAACCCTGGACGTCATCAGAACCCTGAACCTCATCAGAACCCTGGACCTCATCAGAACCCTGGACGTCATCAGAACCCTGGACCTCATGAGAACCCTGGACGTCATGAGAACCCTGGACGTAATCAGAACCCTGGATGTCATCAGAACCCTGGACGTAATCAGAACCCTGGACGTCATGAGAACCCTGGACGTAATCAGAACCCTGGATGTCATCAGAACCCTGAACCTCATCAGAACCCTGGACGTCATCAGAACCCTGGACCTTATCAGAACCCTGGATGTCATCAGAACCCTGGACCTCATCAGAACCCTGGATATCATCAGAATCCTGGTGTCATCAGAATCCTGGTGTCATCAGAACCCTGGATGTCATCAGAATCCTGGTGTCATCAGAACCCTGGATGTCATCAGAATCCTGGTGTCATCAGAACCCTGGATGTCATCAGAACCCTGTCCCTCATCAGAACCCTGAACCTCATCAGAACCCTGGACGTCATCAGAACCCTGAACCTCATCAGAACTCTGGACATCATCAGAACCCTGAACCTCATCAGAACCCTGGACGTCATCAGAACCCTGGATGTCATCAGAACCCTGGATGTCATCAGAACCCTGGATGCCATCAGAACCCTGGATGTCATCAGAACCCTGGACCTCATCAGAACCCTGGACGTCATCAGAACCCTGAACCTCATCAGAACCCTGGATGTCATCAGAACCCTGGACCTCATCAGAACCCTGAACCTCATCAGAACCCTGGATGTCATCAGAACCCTGGACGTCATCAGAACCCTGAACCTCATCAGAACCCTGGACGTCATCAGAACCCTGAACCTCATCAGAACTCTGGACATCATCAGAACCCTGAACCTCATCAGAACCCTGGACGTCATCAGAACCCTGGATGTCATCAGAACCCTGGATGCCATCAGAACCCTGGATGTCATCAGAACCCTGGACCTCATCAGAACCCTGGATATCATCAGAACCCTGGATATCATCAGAATCCTGGATGCCATCAGAACCCTGAACCTCATCAGAACCCTGGATATCATCAGAACCCTGGACGTCATGAGAACCCTGGTGTCATCAGAACCCTGGATGTCATCAGAACCCTGGACCTCATCAGAACCCTGGATATCATCAGAACCCTGGATATCATCAGAACCCTGGATGTCATCAGAACCCTGGATGCCCTCAGAACCCTGAACCTCATCAGAACCCTGGACGTCATGAGAACCCTGGATATCATCAGAACTCTGGACATCATCAGAATCCTGGTGTCATCAGAACCCTGGATGTCATCAGAACCCTGGATGTCATCAGAACCCTGGACCTCATCAGAACCCTGGATATCATCAGAATCCTGGTGTCATCAGAACCCTGGACCTCATCAGAACCCTGAACCTCATCAGAACCCTGGACGTCATGAGAACCATGGATGTCATCAGAACCCTGGACCTCATGAGAACCCTGGACGTCATCAGAACCCTGGACCTCATGAGAACCCTGGACGTCATCAGAACCCTGAACCTCATCAGAACCCTGGACGTCATGAGAACCCTGGACGTAATCAGAACCCTGGATGTCATCAGAACCCTGGACGTAATCAGAACCCTGGACGTCATGAGAACCCTGGACGTAATCAGAACCATGAACCTCATCAGAACCCTGAACCTCATCAGAAGCCTGGACGTAATCAGAACCCTGGATGTCATCAGAACCCTGGACGTAATCAGAACCCTGGACGTCATGAGAACCCTGGACCTCATCAGAACCCTGGACCTCATCAGAACCCTGGACCTCATCAGAACCCTGGACCTCATCAGAACCCTGGATGTCATGAGAACCCTGGACGTAATCAGAACCCTGAACCTCATCAGAACCCTGAACCTCATCAGAACCCTGGACGTAATCAGAACCCTGGATGTCATCAGAACCCTGGACGTAATCAGAACCCTGGACGTCATGAGAACCCTGGACGTAATCAGAACCCTGGACGTCATGAGAACCCTGGATATCATCAGAACTCTGGACATCATCAGAATCCTGGTGTCATCAGAACCCTGGATGTCATCAGAACCCTGGACCTCATCAGAACCCTGGATATCATCAGAATCCTGGTGTCATCAGAACCCTGGACCTCATCAGAACCCTGGACCTCATCAGAACCCTGGATGTCATGAGAACCCTGGACGTCATCAGAACCCTGGACCTCATCAGAACCCTGGACGTCATGAGAACCCTGAACCTCATCAGAACCCTGGACGTCATCAGAACCCTGGACGTCATGAGAACCCTGGACGTAATCAGAACCCTGGATGTCATCAGAACCCTGGACGTCATCAGAACCCTGGACGTCATCAGAACCCTGGACGTAATCAGAACCCTGGATGTCATCAGAACCCTGGACATCATCAGAACCCTGGACGTAATCAGAACCCTGGACGTCATCAGAACCCTGGACATCATCAGAACCCTGGACGTAATCAGAACCCTGGACGTCATCAGAACCCTGTGTTTAGAATGTCCTGATGAGATGATGAGAATCTCATCTAAGTACTTGTTGATGAAGAAACTAAGAACAAGATGTCTTAAAGGTGTGATGACATCACTGTTTAAACTGGCGTAAAGCTATTTCATGTAGTAGATATGCCCGCATATGTCAACTCACAAAATAATTTGATTAAAAAACTAACAGGGCGGGGGTGTACGGGCAGGTCAGAATCCTCTTCTCAGCAACACGGTTCCTTTCATTAATGATATGTGGGTCTCCCTGGCTGACTTCGCTCTGATTGGCTACAACCATTGCCCGCAGCAAGCCTTTCTTCTCGGCTCCGTCAACAGTCCAGTAACATGGCGAGTGGACGTTTACAACTGTATATGTTCGAGCATATGTTGGACTGTTTACTTCACTGTGCACTTTTATTGGACGCTATGAAATACATAGGATGAAATGCCACGTAGGAAAAAATGGTGCTTTCCGATTTAACCGTTTTTTAAAGATGAAACAAAGCGGACCACCCACAAACGGGAACTTTGATACTCGCTTTGGACGTTCACACGGCCTCATCAGTGCACAACACATCATGATATACCCCAAAAAACTCAAAAAAGTGCATTTTGATGTCATAACCCCTTTAAGTTATAATTATTATGCTTTGTAGTTTGGGAGTAATAGTTCTTTAAAATACCCACAAAAAAGTCAAAAGTGCTGTTTTATAGATAGGAAAAAATTGCATTTTTGAAATAGGACACTAACCCACCTATACACTGCTACTAAGTACCTCATGTACTACCTAGTACCAAAGTATGAACTACTTTTACTGTGTACTTTTTCAGTAATTGTACTTCAAAGTACATCCAAAAATCTAGAAATGCTGTGTTTGACAGGATAAAATGTTATTTTCATAAAAAGGACACTAGGCATTCTATACATACATACATACATACATACATACATACATATATACATACATACATACATACATACATACATACATACATACATACATACATACAAAGTACCTCAAATACTACATAGTATCAAAGTATGAACTACTTTTACTGTGTACTTTTTCAGTCATTCAGGACTCTAGAATGCGAGTGATCTTTTTTCTGAGCGCGAGTGAATTTAAACATCACAAGCACCAGAGCTACTCCTCTCACACACGTCATTTCATCTCACACCAAACATTAATTATAGATTCATGTTATTATAAACATCCAGAACAACAATAATAGATATTGCAGCTTGCAGTGAGCTGTAGTTCTCCTAAAAACATTTTTTAATACTAAGAGAAATACATAAAATTAATCTCCTCCTCGACAGGAAGTCTTTACTCAGGGAACAATTGGGTCTGAGGGTGTAACGCAGCGTTTGAGATGACAACGAAAAGGTTCATAAAATATTTTTAATGTATCATTTAAGGCCCCGACGGCTGTCATCATGTCGCAAAACACACTCTTTATTTCTTTTAATTGCATGGTCACAGAAGTAATAGCGCTGATGGAGTTTCTCTGTGTCTGCAGCACAGCTTCAGTCAGAACCCGACCACTGCTGGATGCACCGCCGTCACGGGCAGCACTGGTGCTGGGGACAGTCTGACGACCTCCTCACCATCTACTGAGTGTGGAAGAGCTGAAAAGACACGACATATTAGTCTGTCTCCTTAAAACATGCTAACATTTGTTAACGTAGCCACATATTACAAAATGTGTTTTATACCGGGTTTATTTGTTGTTTCTGTCAGGTCGGTGTCGCCCTCCTTCTCTGACACAAGACCGTACACCGTCCTGTCAGCTGCACTGACAGTCTGCACTGCAGACGCTGCAACTCAGAGTTTTTACTTTTATTTGTGACACCGCTGCTGTTTCCACCAAATAAAATGTCTCTCCTAGCCTCCACTTCACCCACTAACACTTTAATTTCGGTCTCTGTGAAGTTTATCTTCTTGTTTTTTTGTTTAGTTGCGATATTTCCTCATATGTATCAATATTCATGTCCTGCTTTGCATTGACCTTATATGACCCGGTTTGGGCGTGTTCAGGGCGGGACATGAGCCAAATTCACGTATGCAAGCTTCCAGGTAGAGTGTGATTTATAAAGAGGAAATTGCTTGCAACTGTGCGTACACATGGTTTTATAAATCGGAAATCTTATTGGCGTACGCAAACTTTTTGTTTTGGTCGTACATAGACTTTTAGTAGGGATTCTACCCAATGTTTTATAAATGAGACCCCAAATTTTTGTCGACTAATGTTCAGTAATGACAAACCAATGTTTTTTTTAGAAGACTTTGATCTCAGTCTGCTGTTTTCTCATTACTTATCCCACAGCAGCCAGGAGGTGAAGAAGACATCATCAGTTAGTTTTTTCTCCCTTTTGTCCCTCCCTCTTTCTCCCTCTCCCTCTCTCTACTCTTGGAGGTGGAGCTTTTTACTGAGAAGTCAGTCAGATTCTGGTAATAAAGCTGTTGAAAACACAGGACAAGAAGAGATAGATGTTCAGGTAAGATTTTGGTTTACAGCATTTTCCTTTTTAGATTTGTTTTTATCAACTGAAAGGTTTCCATCTTAGAAATTTGATCAAACTCTGTTTTCTAGTAATTAAAACTTGAGCAACATCATTGTTTGTGCTACACATGAACACTAGGATTTTTAAACCTTGAAAACTGTTTCTTTTCCTCTAACATGAATTCCCGCTGCAGTTTCAGACCCTCGGCTTCTCTTTGTTTGGAAGTATCTGGGAACATATTTCAGTCTTTGTGTTCTACATTCTGCTCCACACAGCTGGACGGCAGCCAAATGTTAGCTTGTGTTTTCAGAAGAATGCGTTCTTTTCTCCTAGTAGTTGGACTTTGTTTGAAACTTGCCGAGCACTATGAACCCTGTCATTATTAAGATTAAAAGACGTTGTAACTGGATGCATTCCAGTCAAACAAGGCTGTGTGTTACATGACAAGTCATTTTATCCAACGGCTACATGTTGCTTACTGGAACTCAACTTTTAGGATGTCTGATGAGTAATTTAACTGTTGCTTGTTATTTTTAAGCAGACAGTAAACAACATTCACACGAGGACTTCTGGTATTCACATTGACTGACATTGTCCTGTAGTGTATAATCTCGGGATGACGGTTTACTTCAGCAAGACAGAGTCCATGTGTGTGAATGAGAGGGACACAAGTGGGACAGTGAGGCTACAGAGAGCAGAGATACAGAAGGTGGAGGATGGACAGTCCTAGGAGTCAACAGTCCAGAGTAACAGAGAAAGTGGAAAAGAGATAAAGAAACATGTAAACAGGTTGGAACTGTTGGAGGAAAGTGTCAGGAGTGATGTGGGACAAAAGATTATCAGAATGAAGGGAAAGGAGGACAAGACAGTGGAGAGACCAGCCATGTTATCTTGTTTGGAGACGGTACCACTGAGGAAGGGACAGAAGACACAGCTAGAGGGAGGAGAAATGAAGATGTTGTGGTTCTTTGGGAGGGACGAGGACAGACAGGATCAGGAATGAGTCCATTAGAGGGGACGATGATGGACAGGATCAGGAGTGAGTCCATCAGAGTGACGAGGATGGACGGGATCAGGAGTGAGTCCATTAGAGGGGATGAGAACAAACAGGATCAGGAATGAGTCCATCAGAGGGATGAGGATGGACAGGATCCGGAATGAGTCCATTAGAGGGGACGAGAACGGACAGGATCAGGAGTCCATCAGAGCAGGATCGGCCCTGAGCTGCATGGTGCCCTAGACGAAAAAGGATTTTGGCGCCCCCTACTGCCCAGAACAGAAACAACTTAACTCAATAACTGGATTATATTGCTAAAAATTTTTATCTATACTAAAATGAACAGTAGAGATGATCAATAGCTATAGATAGATATTTAACTATTACTTATTTTGCTCTTTACATGAGATGAATGGTGTGTCCAACAGTTTGTCCCCCCAAAAAAGGAGAATTTGGCGCTCACTCCAGCAGAGGGCGCCCTAGGCAATGGTCTAATCTGCCTATGCCCAGAACCGGCCCTGCATCAGAGGAACAAGGATGGACAGGATCAGAAATGAGTCCATCACCCGACACATGTTTGATATTTTGGAGGTAAAGTCAGAGATAATAAGATAGTTTGGACATGTCCAAAGGAGGGACAGTCGGTTTATTGGGAAAAGGATGCTGAGGAGGGAACTACCAGGCAGGAGGTCTAGAGGAAGACCAGAGAGGAGACATGTGGATGTAGTGAAGGAGGACATGAGGTGTGAGAGAAGAAGATGCAGAGGACAGATGGAGACAGATGACTTGCTGTGGAGACTCCTGAAGGAGCAACTGAAACGAAAATGTTTTACATGAATTCAGTCCATCTTTTCTCTGCAGAGTGAAAGAATGTGACTGTAATTTGGTTTTGCTTTAAATGTGGATGCATCCTCGTCAGAGAAAATATTTAAAATGCTCCTTGGTCCAATGTTAATAATGAAATGAATCAAAACCCCTCTGGGAAAGTTTGTTTGTTCTCAGTAGACGTATGTAGCAACATGTTGGTAGAAACAGAAGGTTGAAGGAGTTTTTTGTTAGTCAGTTAACAGACATAATGTTTTAGCGCCTTACCATCACATGAAATCTAAAATCCAAATGTCTCCCAGTGATCAGCCCAGTCACTCACAAAACATAACAGTAACCAGCACAAACCTTAAAGAGGCCATTTCATACACATTTCATGACTTTGTGGTTATTTCTTAAGTATTACCCTGTAATATGAAACATTTTATATCTAAAAAACGTCAGGAAACACTGATTAACAGACCTTTCAATCTGTCTGCATTAAAATTCGGGTGGTTCCGGCTCCTTCGGTCAGGCTGCTTCGACTGCTTCGTCAGCAGCTCATNCCAATCTGAGTCCAGCAAATTCGAATAATGAATAAGAATGAGCTGCTGCCCGAAGCCTGATGGAAAGAGCCGGAACCAGTTGAATTTTAATGCAGACAGATTGAAAGGTCTGTTAATCAGTGTTTCCTGACATTTTTTTGATGTAAAGTGTTTCATATTATGAACCCGGAATAGTGCTACAACTGGTGGCAGCTTGTTGGAGTAGCTCTGTGACTTAGCTAGCACTTGCTAGCATTTTTTTTGTTCTTTTTAAGTATTTCTTGCTCGTTTTTTCTTCTGGAAATATTTTCTAAATACTTTTCTTCTGATTTGGGTGCTGTGCTGATTGAGTTTTTTGCTTGATTTGTCACTTTTTTGCCACTTGTTATGATGCGTAACCATGGCAACAAGAGACTTTTTTACAAGAAGGAGCAACTAACTGACATTTCTAAGGCTGAAATAATCCTCAAATTGAAACTCTGGATCCCTGATGAGCTCAAAAGAAGAAGACGTGGATGCAGAGCAGGAGCAAAGTGAAGAGAGAGAAAGAGGAAGTTTAAACCTTCACTTCCATCAGTCATATTGACAAATTTGAGCTCTCTTTGCTAACAAAATGGATGAACTTGAAACTCAGTTGAAGACCCAGCCAGAGTATCAGGAATGCAGCATCATGTGTTTTACTGAGACACGGCTAAAGGGACATATTCTGGACTCCAGTGTGTCTCTGTCTGACTTTCCAACAATTCGAGCAGACAGAGATTTGATAAGGAGCGGCAAAAGAAGAGGAGTTTGTCAGCTGATCACATCTGCAGTTACCTGTTGGGGGTGGAGCATCCAAGCAAGTGACATGAAGAGGCTGAACAGATGGATAAGGAGGACTGATTCTGTCATGGAGACTGAACTGGAGTCTCTTGAGTTGATTGTCCAAAGGAGGATGAAGAACATGATGGAAAACCCTCATCATCCTCTTCAGAACACAGTAACTCAACAACAGAGTGTCTTCAGTCAGAAGATTCTTCATAATCGCTGCAGCACAGAACGTTACAGCACGTTATCTTGTTTGGAGACGGTACCACTGAGGAAGGGACAGAAGACACAGCTAGAGGGAGGAGAAATGAAGATGTTGTGGTTCTTTGGGAGGGACGAGGACAGACAGGATCAGGAATGAGTCCATTAGAGGGGACGATGATGGACAGGATCAGGAGTGAGTCCATCAGAGTGACGAGGATGGACGGGATCAGGAGTGAGTCCATTAGAGGGGATGAGAACAAACAGGATCAGGAATGAGTCCATCAGAGGGATGAGGATGGACAGGATCCGGAATGAGTCCATTAGAGGGGACGAGAACGGACAGGATCAGGAGTCCATCAGAGCAGGATCGGCCCTGAGCTGCATGGTGCCCTAGACGAAAAAGGATTTTGGCGCCCCCTACTGCCCAGAACAGAAACAACTTAACTCAATAACTGGATTATATTGCTAAAAATTTTTATCTATACTAAAATGAACAGTAGAGATGATCAATAGCTATAGATAGATATTTAACTATTACTTATTTTGCTCTTTACATGAGATGAATGGTGTGTCCAACAGTTTGTCCCCCCAAAAAAGGAGAATTTGGCGCTCACTCCAGCAGAGGGCGCCCTAGGCAATGGTCTAATCTGCCTATGCCCAGAACCGGCCCTGCATCAGAGGAACAAGGATGGACAGGATCAGAAATGAGTCCATCACCCGACACATGTTTGATATTTTGGAGGTAAAGTCAGAGATAATAAGATAGTTTGGACATGTCCAAAGGAGGGACAGTCGGTTTATTGGGAAAAGGATGCTGAGGAGGGAACTACCAGGCAGGAGGTCTAGAGGAAGACCAGAGAGGAGACATGTGGATGTAGTGAAGGAGGACATGAGGTGTGAGAGAAGAAGATGCAGAGGACAGATGGAGACAGATGACTTGCTGTGGAGACTCCTGAAGGAGCAACTGAAACGAAAATGTTTTACATGAATTCAGTCCATCTTTTCTCTGCAGAGTGAAAGAATGTGACTGTAATTTGGTTTTGCTTTAAATGTGGATGCATCCTCGTCAGAGAAAATATTTAAAATGCTCCTTGGTCCAATGTTAATAATGAAATGAATCAAAACCCCTCTGGGAAAGTTTGTTTGTTCTCAGTAGACGTATGTAGCAACATGTTGGTAGAAACAGAAGGTTGAAGGAGTTTTTTGTTAGTCAGTTAACAGACATAATGTTTTAGCGCCTTACCATCACATGAAATCTAAAATCCAAATGTCTCCCAGTGATCAGCCCAGTCACTCACAAAACATAACAGTAACCAGCACAAACCTTAAAGAGGCCATTTCATACACATTTCATGACTTTGTGGTTATTTCTTAAGTATTACCCTGTAATATGAAACATTTTATATCTAAAAAACGTCAGGAAACACTGATTAACAGACCTTTCAATCTGTCTGCATTAAAATTCGGGTGGTTCCGGCTCCTTCGGTCAGGCTGCTTCGACTGCTTCGTCAGCAGCTCATTCATATTCATTATTCGAATTTGCTGGACTCTGATTGGCTAACAAACTAGCCTATGAGAGCAAAGTATATGGTTTCCTGCCCTCCTGTGCATGGTAACAACAGACGTCGTGTCTTTCTGTTTGCTACATCTTATGCTAACAGCTTTTAGCCAGCAGCATGCTAGGTGTGGTTTCAACTGCGGGAGCTGCCGAAAATAACGAACAAAGGAGTTGTGATGAAACAGATACAGGCTGTTCGGACTCGGGAGAACTCGGGTTTCATCACCACCTGCGTAGTTTGAGAGATTAAAACTGAAAGAGAAGTTGTTGACCTGTTTTCACCCACTATGAAGGTAAGAACACCTGTGGAGCTAAAATATTCAACAGAAACCTCAAAAAAACTGTTTTAATGGAAGGGCCTTTTTAAAGGTTCTGTATCATGCAAAATCAACTTTTTGTTGCTTTTAACCATGTTGTGATGTTATTTCCTTATTAAAAAACAGAGTGTTTTTTGGCTTAATTCACATATTTCTCAGTAATCCTCCTGAATTCTGTTCTCTGAGCAGCTGCTCCACTCTCTCAATTATCTTGTTGTGTTGCTGTGAGTTTACCATGGGAATTTCACTGCAGTCTGTCATTAGAACAGCTTAACTGATGATGAAGGTTGTTCTCATTGACAAACCAGTTGAAGAATGCACCTGGTGGTCTATAGTTTATTTTGGGGAGTGAATACCTCAGTCTTGAGTCTGACTGGAAATCAGCAGACATCTTTAAGATGACAGACAGGGTTTTTTAAAAGGAATAAAACAATTAATTTGGTTGCCTTTACTGAAATCTGTGGACAGTCCGGTGTGACCATGAATCTACATCAACACACTGAGCTCAAAGCATTTTACACAGAGTGGATTTCGGTATTTTTCTCACTTAGTACAACAGGACTGGACTGAGTGTTATCAGCTCAGGTCTACTTCCTGCCCTGGCTTGCAGATCGCCTTTGTTTGACTCTCTGTTGCACAAAAAGAGCTGATGTTGAGAGATAACCTCTGGCTCCTGGTCAATGTTCCAGCTCCATGTGGCTCTGGGCTTTTGTCATGAATGGGCGTGGCTGTGGTAGGACCCAGTGGGCTGTGCAGGCAGGTGAACACAACTAGACATGGACCATGACATAAGAAACAACAATCAAAGGATCTGAGGATGAGAGAAAGACAAAATTGAAGATACAGGAACATGGACTGGTTAGCAGGATGTTCATGATTAGCTTAAAGAGGCCCTTCCATTAAAAATGTTTTTTTCTGAGATTTCTGTTGAATATTTTCACTCCACAGGTGTTCTTACCTTCATAGTGGGTGTGAAACAGGTCAACAGCTTCTCTTTCAGTTTTAATCTCTCAAACTACGCAGGTGGCGATAACACCAGAGTTCGAATGGCCTGTATCTGTTTCATCACAACTCCTTTGTTCATTAGTATTCATCAGCTCCTGCAGTTGAAACCACGCCTAGAATGCTGCTGGCTAAAAGCTGTTAGCAAACAGGAAGACACAACGTCTAATGTTACCATGCGCAGCGGGGCAGGAAACTGTATTCTTTGCTCTCATAGGCTGGTTTTTTAGCCAATCTGAGTCCAGCAAATTCGAATAATGAATAAGAATGAGCTGCTGCCCGAAGCCTGATGGAAAGAGCCGGAACCAGTTGAATTTTAATGCAGACAGATTGAAAGGTCTGTTAATCAGTGTTTCCTGACATTTTTTTGATGTAAAGTGTTTCATATTATGAACCCGGAATAGTGCTACAACTGGTGGCAGCTTGTTGGAGTAGCTCTGTGACTTAGCTAGCACTTGCTAGCATTTTTTTTGTTCTTTTTAAGTATTTCTTGCTCGTTTTTTCTTCTGGAAATATTTTCTAAATACTTTTCTTCTGATTTGGGTGCTGTGCTGATTGAGTTTTTTGCTTGATTTGTCACTTTTTTGCCACTTGTTATGATGCGTAACCATGGCAACAAGAGACTTTTTTACAAGAAGGAGCAACTAACTGACATTTCTAAGGCTGAAATAATCCTCAAATTGAAACTCTGGATCCCTGATGAGCTCAAAAGAAGAAGACGTGGATGCAGAGCAGGAGCAAAGTGAAGAGAGAGAAAGAGGAAGTTTAAACCTTCACTTCCATCAGTCATATTGACAAATTTGAGCTCTCTTTGCTAACAAAATGGATGAACTTGAAACTCAGTTGAAGACCCAGCCAGAGTATCAGGAATGCAGCATCATGTGTTTTACTGAGACACGGCTAAAGGGACATATTCTGGACTCCAGTGTGTCTCTGTCTGACTTTCCAACAATTCGAGCAGACAGAGATTTGATAAGGAGCGGCAAAAGAAGAGGAGTTTGTCAGCTGATCACATCTGCAGTTACCTGTTGGGGGTGGAGCATCCAAGCAAGTGACATGAAGAGGCTGAACAGATGGATAAGGAGGACTGATTCTGTCATGGAGACTGAACTGGAGTCTCTTGAGTTGATTGTCCAAAGGAGGATGAAGAACATGATGGAAAACCCTCATCATCCTCTTCAGAACACAGTAACTCAACAACAGAGTGTCTTCAGTCAGAAGATTCTTCATAATCGCTGCAGCACAGAACGTTACAGGAGATCCTTCCTGTCCACAGCTAGAACCCTCTACAGGAAATCCTTCCTGTCCACAGCTAGAACCTTCTACAGGAGATCCTTCCTGTCCACACCTAGAACCCTCTACAGGAGATCCTTCCTGTCCACACCTAGAACCCTCTACAGGAGATCCTTCCTGTCCACAGCTAGAACCCTCTACAGGAGATCCTTCCTGTCCACAGCTAGAACCCTCTACAGGAGATCCTTCCTGTCCACAGCTAGAACCCTCTACAGGAGATCTTTCCTGTCCACAGCTAGAACCCTCTACAGGCTTCCTGAAGAAGAACTGAGCTACAACAACACGTAATTTTCCTTCGGGGATTAATTAAGTATTTTTGATTTGATTTGATTTTGATATTAATGGTTAATACTTAAGAAATAACCACAAAGTTCTGAAATGTGTATGAAATGGCCTGTTTAAAACAAAGTGAGAAACATGAGCACAGAGCAGCTTCACAAACATACAAGAAACATGAAAACACCATAAAAACCCAGAACGTTACAGGTTTGTCTTCACTTGACATGTTCGTTCTCAGGAAACCAGGAAAATTATCTTTTTCTGGAGGTTCTAAATAATATTTCCACAAATTGTTTGCATATTTTTTGTGAAAAAGACAACAAGAAAGTTACAGAATGATTTTAAAAATGTTTAACTTGAATGACACCATGTGAATAGCAAATTAAGCGAGAACATGGAATATATTTAAAAACATTTACAGGATTTATTTCAAGTCTTTATTTTGCATCTCAGAGTGTAAAAATACAAAATATTGTGCTGAAAAAAATATAATTTACTAGCTTTGTTTTTATCTGAATCAAGACCCATAATGAATTGATTAAAGACAAAATGTTACAAATAACTAAAAAAGCTAATAAAATTCCTTGAAGTATTGACACAGTTTACGGTGGGTTGGTCGACTGTGACCATTTAAAACCTTGTTTTTTTCACTCAGTTCCTCCAACATGATCCTTTTAAATCCCTAAACTTTGCTTTGTTCATGAAAACAGGCTCTAACATGTTCCTGAATGTTGAGACTGATTAGAAGGTGCTTGCTGTGGGAGGTCTGAGGAAGGGGTTCAAGGCAAGTGTTGAAAGAATGTGGCAGGATGATGTGAAGTGCGTTTCCAGATACACAACAGCTCCAAAATAATTTCTCGTGCAGAAGGAGACAAATCTTGTTTGGCCCTGACAGGAACTTGGATCAAGCCAATATGAGACAGAAAACAAGCATCTGTGCAGATAAAAATCTCTGCTGACTGCATGAATGTCAAAGGTCATTGGTGAACATCATGTCATTACAAGGATGGTTGTTTAGCCTCGGGGAGGAGGACAACACTCATTCATTATGAACATATTTCCAGGCAACCTGAACAAAAAACAAAGACCTCAAATAAAGATCTGGAACGTGCCTGAAGCAACTCAAATCTTTTAATTACCAAAACAATAAGCACAACTTCATCTTCCTGTTAAGCCTTACTGTTATTTCATTCCTGAAGTTACAGGATGTGTTTAAACTGGTGGTCACTCATGCTTCTGCACGTAGACTCAGTGCTTCAGTTTAATTACTTTGGGTTGATGATCAAGAGCCTGTAAGTTCTCTTAGAGAGAAGGATCTGAGCAATGCAGAGCCTATTGATGTTCTGTCCAACTTCCTGACTGACGGTTTCTGGACTCTGATCACAACACAAACCAACACACACCAGTACCTGATCAGTCAAGCAATGAAGCCCAATTCAAGAGTCCAGGACTGGTGTGATGTCACAGTTTGGGACTGGTATGATGTCACAATCCAGGACTGGTGTGATGTCCCAGTTTGGGACTGGTATGATGTCACAGTCCAGGAGATGAAAGCTTTCTTCACTCTGTTTTTGTACATGGTTTCTGGGTTATTTAGCAGGTTTTGGTCAACATTCACTCCAGGATTTGGAAGAATGACCAGGACTAGAACCAGGACTAGATTTGACTCCATGCTGTCTTTCCTACACTTTTCCAACAAGCATGTTAAGTAGGACACAACAAACTTCTATGAGGTTTATGGTCCATCCAAGGAGATGTGATTAGATGAGATGACCATGTCTTTCAAAGGAAGGTCCACTTAAAAGCCATACAGCCCAAACAAGATAAATATGGCTATAAAGACTTTGTTCTGACTGAGGTCATCAGGTTTTGTGTTGTGATGGTCCTTGTACACTGGATAACATGCTGACCAGGATCCTGGGGGACTCGGCACCACTCATCTTCTTGTGTGTGAGCTCATACACAGGAAAGGGACATGTGGTCGACATGGACATTTGGTTGTTGAGAGACCCCAAGAGATCTGAGACCAGATCATTTACCACTGAAGAAGGGAGACCACCCAGAGTTCACGAGAAACAAAAAACTGCTGGCTTGTTACACAAAGCGTGAGTGTCCTGTCCTGTCTCCACATTGTTCCAGGAAGTGGTGCTGCTGGATCTTCAACCCAGTTCTGAGCATTAGTGTGGTGAATGTTCATATTCTGTACTGCAGGGTGAAACCAGGTCCACACAAGTCCACATAGTCCTTTGTGAAGGACATGATGGATGGATGGATGGATGGATGGATGGATGGATGATGGATGGATGGATGGATGGATATTCTCACCTAATAGTTCTATGAAAATTAAAATAGAGGTGCAAAAATTAGCAATTATAAGTACTTCAGTCTTTGAGTAACAGTTTTTTTAAAGATCCAATTTAACTAAAAGCAAGTAAAATAGTTAAACGCGTTGCTGTGTGTATTTTTAAAAGCCTACGTAGATCTGTGACACAAGGCTCTTCTGTTAAACTGACTTAATTTTTTCTTTCTTTCCACAGCTGCTGAACGACCACATGATCCAATGAAAGCTCACAGACCATCATACAACAGGATAAAGTTTAGCTTCTTCAAGAAGAAATGGCTTAATTGACATCTGACAGAATCGTGGTTCTTAATGAAATCCAGATAAGAAGGTTGGATTCTTCTCAAGTCGTCAGGTGACGTCAGCGATGGGTTCACAAGGTCGAACGCTGGTGTTGCTGTTGCTTCCAGTCGTTCTGCTGGGATTGATCTGTTCTTCTCATGGTTCTCTTGTGAAGATCAACAGGGGTTTAAAGGTGAAACAGGGTCAATCAGTCTACCTTCAGGAGGGTGACCTGCAGTTCCACATTCCCATTCAGAAGGACACATGCAAGTTGGAAGTAGTTTTAAATGAGCCCATAACTCAACGCGTGGGAAAGCTCATACCTCAGGTACCAGAACTAAAGCAATCCAGGTCCTTTACTCTCATGATTAAAACATGTTCATTCACATTTAAAGTTGATATTTGTCTCATGTGGAACATCACACAACATATAGTTTGTATTGTTCAAATGACGAAGGGTGTCAGGTTTAAAGATGTATTTATTTATTTATTTATTTACTTACTTACTTACTTAAAGCTGGTAAAGAGGATTTTGCTCCGAATGAGAAGCTCAACGGCTGTTTGTCGTTTTTCGAGTAGTGCACATGCGTTGTAGCCCCCCTCCCTCTTCCTCCTAGTCCCCCCCTCCCTCCCTCTTCTTCCTAGTCCCCCAATGGAAGAAACGCCTTCGTGAATCTTAAATTGTGTAGTTTTGTTTACTATCGGCATCGCTGGAGTTTTCTGTGGAACTACTACAACTTTGTTTCTTCAAACATCTCTGAGTGACTCTCTGTTACTCTCTCTTGTTACTCAGTACAAATGGTAAATGGTAAATGTCCTGTATTTGTATAGCACTCTTCTAGTCATTCAGACCACTCAAAGCGCTTTCACACTTCAAGGTTTTGTATTTAACCATTCATACAACCCGATACATAAACAGGGGGGGAGAGGGTAGGGGCTAACACTCACACAACCTGATACATAAACCGGGGGGGAGAGGGTAGGGGCTAACACTCACACAACCCGATACATAAACAGGGGGGAGAGGGTAGGGGCTAACACTCACACAACTCGATACATAAACAGGGGGGAGAGGGTAGGGGCTAACACTCACACAACCTGATACATAAACCGGGGGGGAGAGGGTAGGGGCTAACACTCACACAACTCGATACATAAACAGGGGGGAGAGGGTAAGGGCTAACACTCACACAACCCGATACATAAACAGGGGGGGAGAGGGTAGGGGCTAACACTCACACAACCCGATACGCAGATCGGGGGGCAACATGGGGTTCAGTGTCTTGCCCAAGGACACTTCGACATGTGGCGGTTGTCCTCCAACCTTCAAGTTGGA
Source organism: Pachypanchax playfairii (assembly GCA_006937955.1). Lineage (NCBI taxonomy): Eukaryota > Metazoa > Chordata > Actinopteri > Cyprinodontiformes > Aplocheilidae > Pachypanchax > Pachypanchax playfairii. Next base: position 2,117,593 of record SSNP01000097.1, read on the forward strand.
GGACAACCGCTCTAACCACTGAGCCACAGCCGCCCCAAGTGCTGCTAGTGCTGAAACGCTAGCTAGCGTGGATCACTGAAGCCTGATGCTACACACCGCTCAGCCCATGCTCATGTCAGGCACGTCTTTCTCCGCGCTGATTCACAAGAGTTTCTGCTCATCTGTTTATGTAATTTTTCACCATGGGTAGCCTAAGTAAATAACATAAAAAATAATGAGCGAGCTTATTTGCTTTTAATTTGACATCTCACTCTTCTTTCCCCGTTTGTTTAGATACCCAAACCCCCCCCCAACGTAGTCAGCACACTTGGTTGCGCTGTGTGTTTGTGTAGGTGTGTGTGTTGTGTTTATTGTAATTTCTATAGTCTGTTTAAATACACAGTTATTATCTCATTTGTCAATCACGGTATTTTATTTTGAAGAATTGCTACTATTTTTAACCTGATTGTCTTGTGTGTTTTGGTGTTATTTCCTGCCAAAATTGACGTGGAACGCTCGCGCAAAAAAAAAGACCATAAGCCAAAATGATCACTTCACAGCGCTCTGTGTCTGGTGTGAACTACACCATATAGGTTAACAAGGGCGCTAAATGGAGGCGGTCTCCGTTCCGCGCCGCTTACCGGTGCTTCTGTGTGCAGTATTAACCAGCACTAAGCAAACTACGTAGTAAGTACAGAAATATGATTGACAATCTAGTAGCCAAAAGATAGCGAAACGGGTTTGTTATCTATTGGCTACTTTATTTCAAGCCCCACCAGGTCTATGATTTATAAATATTCTAACTTTTTCTTTTGGAAACCATAAGTACAAGACCACTACAAGTTGATAAAATGATTTTAAAGTAAATTTGACATCTAAATTTAATACAAAATTTTCTTTACCCCCTTTAATTACTTACTTACTTATTTATTTAGCTGTTCTTGTAGATTGTCCTGAACTACGTATGTTGTGGACAATGATGCGTAAGATGACCACCATCGATACAGACGACTACCTGTACTTCTCTTTATACACCACCTCATTAGGCGAGATCATTCGCTCCCATGGCTTCTCCTACCATTGCTACGCTGACGACACTCAGCTCCTCCTCTCGTTCCCTCCAGACGATACATCCGTCTCAGTGCGGATATCTGCATGCCTCTCAGATATCTCGGCGTGGATGAGGGATCGCCACCTTCAGCTTAATCTGTCCAAAACTGACCTCATTGTCTGTCCTGCCAGTAACTCCTTACCTCCTCAGATAAGCGTGCAGCTTGACTCCATCACGCTGTTCCCCAAAACCTCCACCAGAAAGTTTAAGTTTAAGTTTATTTATTTATAAAGCGCTAGTTCATGACAAAGTCATTTCAAGGCACTTCACAGAAAAATCAATCAATTAATAATAAAACATTTTCTATCTAAGGAACCAGCCGATTGGGCTGAATTGTTATTTCAGCACAATCCCCCATCCTGAGCAAGCACAATTGGCGACAGTGGAAAGGAACGACTCCCTTTTAACAGGAAGAAACCTCTAGCAGAACCCGGCTCAGGATGGGCGGCCTTCTGCCTTAGCCGACTGGGGTCTGAGCTGACAGGAAAGAGACACAGACAAACACAGATGTATTTAGGCCAGTCGTCATGTCTATGGAAACCTTGGTGTCATACTGGACAACCAGCTGTCCTTCAAAGAGCAGGTTAACTCCGTAGCTCGCTCATGTCGATTCGCGCTTTACAACATCAGGAAAATCAGAGCCTTCCTGACAGACCACACCACACAGCTTCTGGTCCAGGCCCTGGTCTTGTCCCGGATCGACTACTGCAACTCTTTGCTGGCCGGTCTTCCGGCGTCCTCGGTTAAACCTCTGCAGATGATTCAGAACGCAGCAGCACGTCTGGTCTTCAACCAGCCCAAAAGGGCTCATGTCACTCCGCTGCTCATTTCCCTGCACTGGCTTCCAGTTGCAGCACGCATCAAATACAAAGCTCTGCTTCTGGCTTACCAGACTCTAACACACACAGCTCCTACCTACCTTCACTCCTTCATCCAAACCTACATTCCCACG
>SSNP01000098.1:0-37588 GCA_006937955.1 Pachypanchax playfairii
ACTGATCCGTGTAAAGGAAAGAATGAATGGGGCCATGTATCGTAAGATTTTGAGTGAAAACCTCCTTCCATCAGCAAGGGCATTGAAAATGAGACGTGGCTGGGTCTTTCAGCATGACAATGATCCCAAACACACCGCCCGGGCAACAAAGGAGTGGCTTCGTAAGAAGCATTTCAAGGTCCTGGAGTGGCCTAGCCAGTCTCCAGATCTCAACCCCATAGAAAATCTCTGGAGGGAGTTGAAAGTCCGTGTTGCCCAGCGTCAGCCCCAAAACATCACTGCTCTAGAGGAGATCTGCATGGAGGAATGGGCCAAAATACCAGCAACAGTGTGTGAAAACCTTGTGAAGACTTACAGAAAACGTTTGACCTCTGTCATTGCCAACAAAGGCTATATAACAAAGTATTGAGATGAACTTTTGTTATTGACCAAATACTTATTTTCCACCATAATTTGCAAATAAATTCTTTAAAAATCAGACAATGTGATTTTCTGGATTTTTCTTCCTCATTTTGTCTCTCATAGTTGAGGTATACCTATGATGAAAATTACAGGCCTCTGATCTTTTTAAGTGGGAGAACTTACACAATTGGTGGCTGACTAAATACTTTTTTGCCCCACTGTAGGTGGATTAAACTGTTGTTTTTGATGCTTCTCCCATAGAATTGTTTGGATCTGACTTCTGCATTTATGGTGTGTAATCTCACAAAATTGTGCATGCTTATGTGGCCACGTGACATGATGAGAAGTCACATATGGCTGGAGCAAAACAAGAATATTCCTTATTTTTTTCTGTGTGCAGTATAAAACTGTTGTGACACAGTAAAAATCCTGCTGTGTGAGGCTTTATTTGAGATTTGTTTTTAATCTACACAAAACGATTGAAGCAAATAAATAAATAATCTATTGATCAGTTGACCTTTGATCCATGCATAAATGGTTCTGACTTACAGTCTGATCCTCTTAATGTACCACAAACTAACATTTAATTTGCGCCAAATAGCAATAAAAGCAGCAAATACTTCTGCAAATTATTGATTTTTTTTTCAACATATAATTGGACAACTAATTGTATGAGATGTTTTGTGGGTTGAGGTGACTTTGCGACTCTTTAACAAAGCTGTGTCTGTTTAAATAAAACATGATGAGAAAATGGCTCTGCATTTAACCTATTGATTCAGCTGTTATCATTTACATTCTTTTAGTGTTTGTATGTTCTAACTGTGTGCCAAACTGTACTGCTTCTTGGTCCCAACCCACTTGAAAAATTAGGTTTTTAATCTCAGTGGCACTTTTCTTGTTACATGAGGGTTAAATAAATCTACAAACAAATAGCATTTTTTCTTAAATATACAAATTTACATGCTTTGTAAAAAATATTTGTTGTTTACAACATTTACTCATGTTAATTTAAAGGTTTGGAAAAGGTTTTATAGAATTGTAAAGATGAAAGACTGTGGTTAAATATGAAGGAATGTAACTTTTATAAAGAAAGTGAATTAGGCACAGTAGTTGGTGAAATGTGCATGGGAATTGATCATTGCTGAAATAATGCACATGTGACTGATTTAAATCACATTCCTGAGTTTGTAAATGTGACAAACAGATTTAAGGGTTCAAGTGACAAGTTTTTAAATTCTGGGCACTTGTACATCAGTAAGTGTAATGGTGTTATTCCCTTTTTTTTTCTTTCAGGTTAACTGTGCATTCTCATTCATGGAGATGCAGAAACACATATATGATAAAAATAAATCAATAAAAAATATTGGAAAATATCGGCAATTTTTTACTGATAGCCGATATCACCCTGGACCCCCATATCGGCCGATACATCGGTCGGGCCCTATTGATTTCATAACAATTATAATAATTTGTTCATTCATGTTTGTGGTTATGAGTATATGTAAAATGTTTCCATAAAAGAGTTAGGGTTCATTTTTGTTACTTAATTAAAGGTCATGGGCCATTGAGTTCGCTTGCTGGTCGCAGTCACAAGATGGTCATTCCTGCTGAGGTCCCTAACAAGAAGGTATTTGGGCCTTTTTCTACAATATGTTTACATTTCTAACATTTCTTCTCATTGAAAATTGATAATTCTCTATGATTTTATTACAGTTTGTTCTTCTTGGTGTTTCTCACCTGCGGTCTGTGCCTGACAACATTGTTGGGATGCCCGAAGGCTGCATTTCCTTTGGAGTCATGTGCACACCTGGAGCTTGTGCAGACGAGCTGTGTACGGAGTTGGTAAAAAATTTTAATGACTCAATTACAATAACACTGACAAACAGCATTTGTTCATATTGTATCTGGTTAATAATTGAGTAAATTAGAGAACATCATGTGGGTAATTTTCTTATCTAGGCGTGAAGTACTTTGCAACTGGGGACTACTTCCCGTTGCAAAATCTGGATCTGTGGGCCCGTGACGGGGTAAGTAGGAAAATCTTCTAAAACTAGCTGTTTGCAAAAAGATAATTTGTGGGTTGTTTTATTTATGTTGTGTGTATGTTTTGGCAGGTCCACCTCAGTGATGATTTCGAGATGCCAATTCTCATGGAGCTGATGTGGCATGCAGCTCATCAGTTCCTGGTGACATCCGATCCAGAACCACCGATTCCTTGTCGGGTGTCTCCAACATATGACTGAAAGTCATTAAACTTTAAGTGTACAAGTAAAGTCCTAAAGTCTAAATTAAATGTTTGGTTCATTTGTGTTCTCATTGTCATTAGAAGGTTGTGGCTACACCTGACTTGGTGGTTTTGGGCTGTGATGTGCCTGGTTCTGCCGGTCCTGGTCTTAGGTCTGCTCGTCTTTCACAGGATCTTCCGGACCAGGAGGTTGTGTGCTATCTTTTTGACAGATACCTTTTTGACATGGTTTCTCATCCATATATTTGGGAATGTCTGGAAATAAAGTTGTGGGTTGACACACACCAGCAGCTGGAGGGGGGGAAAAAATTATTGTCAAACTACATAATGAAAAAAATAAAATAGTCTGTATTTTTAGATGTGTTTTTTTTTTCCCTAGAAGCTAGAGGAGAGGGGTGTTGGCGGGCAGCGCGCACAACCATATTAACCCAAAACTTTGTATGTGTTCACAGGTTGTTCCGATGTCCCTGGTGTCAGGGACTGTTGTAAAAACTAGTTCACATATCCCTGATGTAAATAGTTTGACAGCAAGCTCCATAGTTGCAGCAGTTAAACATGCTAGTTCTCCTGTTTGTACATGGAACTATGCTGATATAAATACTGTTAATTGTGAAGGAGTAAAATTAGCTAGCTGCATTCAGGACAAACAGCTGGACAGTGATAGGAATATAGAACTGTCCAGGTTGCTACAGCAGACTACTCTGTTTGGTAAGGCGTGGACTGTAGATGTAGGTGAGACCTTTTACAGTAGTTTTGATTGTGTTGAGGAGACAGAGCTCCATGAACGGCTGCTAGAGGTTTTTCTTAGTGAGGGCATGTGTTTGTTAAATATTCATCATGCAGTTAGTTTTATTGTACAGCATGATGACTATTTTGTCATGGTTGATTGTGGTAAGCGTAATTCCTTTGGATTGGCATCAGATATTGGTTCTTCTGTTGTAGTTTTTAACACATGTTTAAATGATCTGATGCTATTATAATTATAAATATATATATATATATATATATAATTGATAATATGCAATATTCACTGTACTCAAATGGCCTCCACAGTCACCAGATCTCAATCCAATAGAGCATCTTTGGGATGTGGTGGAACGGGAGATTTGCATCATGGATGTGCAGCTGACAAATCTGCGCCAACTGTGTGATGCCATCATGTCAATATGGACCAAACTCTCTGAGGAAGGCTTCCAGCACCTTGTTGAATCTATGCCACGAAGAATTGAGGCAGTTCTGAAGGCAAAAGGGGGTCCAACCCGTTACTAGCATGGTGTACCTAATAAAGTGGCCGGTGAGTGTATTTGTTGGCAAATGTGATTTATTATTGTCACTCATGTCGCTAGTGTCTTCATTCTCCCGGCACAGGATAAAGACAGGAAGTGACATAGGGGTTTTCTTCTTCTTCTGTTCTGAAAAGCTAAGCCAAGCCTCCGCTAACGTTCTCCTGCCTCCGCAGAAAGTACTTGTGCAAAAACTAACAGAAACATTAGGGAAGAGGCACAAACGACTATTTTTTTCAGGAAAGCTGCTGGAAAGTTGCGGTGTTTGGAGGAAGTTGCACGAGTGTTCTGATTTCGCCTAGTTTCATTGATGTTGCATTAATAGTTGCGATCGCAACATCGCGAAATCCTGAAAGGACTGATGTTGTCATGGTTCAGTTACCAGGTGGGTTGTTTTCGAGCTCCAAGTGTGACCCAAACTCCAGACACACACAAGCGAGGAAACAGCTTTGCAAGTTGAACAGTGCTTTAATATTTACAGTGATAAATATACAACAATGGCAAAACTGTGCTCGGGTGAAGAACTCAGGACGGACTGGTGCGGGACAGGAACGGTCCTGGGTTGTGGAGAGAGAGAGGTTAGTGACAGTCTGTGGAACCAGCTTGCGGTGTGCGGGGATCGTGCTCGTTAACTCACGGTGACGGGTTTCACGTCCTGCTGTGAGGAGGGATCCGGAGATGCTGCCGCGTGGGTGGTGATCCAGACTGTCCAGGGGTTTGTGTGAGATCCGGGTCCAGGTGCTGTTCGTGCCTGCGTAGTCCCAGCAGGGGTGACAGCAGCGCGCTGACCGGGAAGGTGTGGATCCAGAGGAGCCAGAGACAGACAAGGAGCCAGGGGAGATAGCGGATTGCGTGTTCCAGCCACCAGGCTCAGGAGACATCCGTGTGTGAAGCCAGTCCTCACGAAAGGCGGGTGAACAACCCTGAGGCACTGTGATCCGGAGAGTAGCTCCTGGATGCGGGCTAGGCACAAGGGAAAAAGAAGGCAGGTTAACACACTGCTAGAAAACGCTCTTGTCGTTAATTATACTGGCCACTCTGTTACCACGGTCGATAGTGGAACAAACTGGCGTCTGTCTCTTGTTCCTCCTCTGCTTAAGTACCCAGCTCTCCTGAGCTGGGTAATGATCCACACCTGCTTCCACTGATGATCCTGCTGCCACGCCCTGCAAGACAATTAATGACAGACACCACCCACCAGCAGCAGAGATCCTGACAGTACCCCCCCCCCTTAACGGACGCCTCCTGGCGGCCGACCCAGAGACCCCACACCTGAAACAAAAACACAGTTAGTAGGGGCCCTACACTGAGCCGGGGCGGAGGACGGGGGCGAGGAGGGCCTGGCACGGATGGAGGAGGTGGAGGTGGTGGCAACTGTTGATGATGTAGATGCGGCAGCTCTCTCAAAGTCCGTGATGAGGGTCGGGTCGAGTATGGCGGACCGGGGAACCCAAGACCGGTCCTCGAGGCCGTATCCCTCCCAGTCTACGAGGTACTGACACCCACGACCCCGAGGATGGACTCCCACGATCCTACGCACGGTGAAGGCGGGATGTCCATCAATGATACGGGGCGGAGGGGGCGGTGTGTCAGTGTTCAGGGGACTGGTGTGCACGGGCTTGAGTTGAGAGACGTGAAAAACAGGGTGAATCCTAAAGTTGGAGGGTAGCTTGAGGTGAATGGTTGTGGGGCTGATCACGGCTTCCACTTCATACGGGCCCAGGAACCTAGGAGCCAACTTCCTGTTGGCTGCTTTGAAGGGGAAGTCCTGGGCCGACAGCCAGACTCTCTGGCCTACAGTGTACGTGGGATTCTGTGAGATGTGTTTTACTCGTCATCAGTGGTACTTTTTTGCGATTCGGATTCGTCTCGGAGATTTTGGATTCACACGGCAAACACCTAAACGCCAATAAACGAGAGTCAGTTGGGCCTGCGTTCGCCGACCCTAAATCGGTTTAAAATCAGTTCAAATCCGTTATTTTTTTAATCTCATTCCTCATTTTGCTGTTGCACCCAGGATATGTGCAAAATCGACCCATTTTTTCCGATTTGTGTGTTGCTACGAATAGCTAAGGAGTAGCAGTTTCAAACTTCCTTACAGGTAATACGTGAGTGGGCACGGAGAGATGACATCACTCTCCCGTCAATGTAAAAAATATCATTTCTATGAGCGCAGGATTCAAGATGGCACTGGAACGGAATAAACAATAGAGTATCTAAATGGCCAGATAAAAAAAATAACGGATTTGAACTAATTTTAAACCGATTTAGGGTCGGCGAACGCAGGCCCAACCGACTCTCATTTATTGGCGTTTAGGTGTTTGCCGTGTGAATCAAAAATCTCCGAGACGAATCCGAATCGCAAGAAAGTACCACTGATGATGAGTAAAACACATCTCACAGAATAAATAAGGCCCCAATTCCAAAAAATGGGCGTTCTCCTTTAAGTTGTAAATCCACTGTATTATTGGTTGAATGTGGTACATTACTGACCTCGTGTGGTTAACTGAGGAATTGTTTTTGCTTTAAAGTCCACGTGTTTAATTGGTTTGAGCAGACTCGACAGACAAAATGGTAGCTCATAAAGAGTGAGAGAAACCTGCAAGAAATGGTATGAAAATGGACTCTAACCACTCCTGAATGTTTGTACAGAAGGTGCACACGGTATGTACTTCTATTTTATTGAATGTGGATGTATTTTTTGTTGGTTTATAATGATAAAGTGTGTAATTTTGTTTTGCTTTAGTTTTTCACGGTGGTTGGTCGGAAGGTCCAGTAAAGAAAAGAAGCTTACTGTGACAAAATAAATACTGGCTAAACATCAGTTGGAGCGTGGCTTTATCTGTACGAAACAAAAAACTTTGGGAGCAGTTATAGTGAAAAACGTGATCCTTTGATGCCGAATGAAGACCGTGGTTTACCACATGCTGTCTGTGGGGGTGACACGTGTTCCGGGCTGCGAGACAAGGAGGGCCTGTCGCTACAGATGCGAGTGAGAGAGAAAGCGCAGTGGCATCAGTGCTTTGAGGGAACAAGGCAAATATGAATATCATCCTCCATGGTTCTGCAGTGGATGATTATCCAAACTTCAACAGATTCTCCAATTGAATGCAAAGGGACTAAAGCTTCATTTCAACTCAATGCAAGTCTACAGTAAGCCACAGTGCAAATCAACAAAAGAGTAAAGAAAATTGTTGCTGAATATGTTTTAGATTTATCTTTTGCTGTGACACTCATATTTTTTAGTGGTTGAAATATTGGTTTAATTGTGAAATATTTTAAGTTACATTGTTCAGATAATATTTTGAGATGGATGTTACAGAGACGTGTGAGTTAGAGAAAGTTATTGAAGCTTTAGAAGCAGAGAAAGTTCAACTACAGGTTAAACTTCTGAATGAATTTGAAGATTCAGTAAGAGAAGAAGTCGAGATACGCTTAGGGGAGATTTGTGCAGATCTCGAAATATACAAAATAGGTCAACTCCAACCTGCTGGTGAAGTTGAAACTGGACTTAGATGTTCAGAAAGAGACAGACGCCCAACTGAGAAAATGCTGGAGCTTAAAAAAGATGACATAATAAGCAAAGAAAGAAGTTTTCTGTCAACATATTTGCATTTTAAAGCAGAGGTTCAACTTTCAAGATCAAAATTGAAAGTAGAGTGCTCCAAAGCTGAGATAAGTGACATAATTCATAGGATTGAAAACTGTCAGTCAGATTTAAAGCTGAACTATTTAGCTTTACGTGCACTGATTGCACCATCTCAGGACATAAGAAGGAAAATGGACAGTTGCAATGCAGTTTCTACTGAAATCATTTTGCTTCTGAAAAAACGCTATTCAGATGTTGATAAGGAGTTTGATGCACAAGCTGTAAAAGAGTCACTCCTTCAGTTGTTGTGAAGAGAAGACGCAAGGTCAATATATGGATCAACAGTATCAAGGGCTGAAAAGAGTCAGTACAAAGATCTTAGTGAACAAGGCACTGTTGTATCTGCAAAAAAGGCAGAAGCTGCTGCCCGTTTAGCATCAAAACGAGCTGAAATAAACAGAGAAATGGAAATCTCAGTTCAGAGGCAAGAGATTCTAGCTCAGCAGGAAAGGTTGAAAATGTTGGAAAACCAAAGGGATCTTGAAGCAATAGAAGCAGAATACAAAGTGTATGCTGAAGAGGAATCAAAGATAACTGCTGAAATAAAGGATAGTGAAATAAAGGTCACTTCAAGTCAGTTTCCAGTAAGTTTCAAGTTTCAAGTTTATTTATTTATAAAGCGCCAGTTCATGACAAAGTCATTTCAAGGCACTTCACAGAAAAATCAATCAATTAATAATAAAACATTTTCTATCTAAGGAACCAGCCGATTGGGCTGAATTGTTATTTCAGCACAATCCCCCATCCTGAGCAAGCACAATTGGCGACAGTGGAAAGGAACGACTCCCTTTTAACAGGAAGAAACCTCTAGCAGAACCCGGCTCAGGATGGGCGGCCTTCTGCCTTAGCCGACTGGGGTCTGAGCTGACAGGAAAGAGACACAGACAAACACAGATGTATTTGTGCCACCATACAGCCTCCTGCAGCCACAAGTTCTCCAGAATCCAGCTACAGCTAAATTCCCTGAGGTCAGAAATGATCAGATGTGTTGGCACTACAGACTAGTGGCAGTAAGATTGTGCCAAATGACAGTGACGTATCTCTGGTCCAGACACTAAAAGAAACACTTACTTTGACAAGACTTCCAGTACCAGAGCCATTTGTGTTTAGTGGAGATCCTTTAAAGTTCATAGAGTGGAGCACCTGCTTTAAGGCTCTCATTGAGTCTAGTTGTGTAGACCCAGCACATAGACTGTTCTATTTGAAAAGGTACATAAGAGGGGAAGCACTTAGTGTATTAGAAGGGACGTTTTACAGAAGTGATGAAGAAGCTTATGTACAGGCCTGGGAGACTTTGAACAAACGTTATGGCCATCCTTTTGTAGTTCAGAGAGCTTTTAGGGGAAAACTAAGCAGCTGGCCAAAGATCGGGTCGAAAGAGTCACTCAAATTGAGAGAGTTTAGTGACTTTCTCATTTCATGTAAGAACGCTATGCCCCATGTGCAAGGTCTCAGGGTCTTAGATGATTGTGAGGAAAATCAAAAAATACTCCTCAAACTTCCAGACTGGGCCACAACTCGTTGAAATAGACATGTGACCAAAACACTGGATGAAGGGAAAGAATACCCAGGTTTTGCTGAATTTGCGGACTTTGTGGCTGAAGAAGCACGCATAGCGTGCAACCCAGTCTCTTCTCTGTTTGCATTACGGACATTTGACAAACCAGATAAGGAACAAAGACGTCTAAAGGCTAGTGTCCTAACCACTACAACAAAAGTGAACAAAAATATAAAACCTACTTCAAGAACAACTCAGAGTGACCAAACTAAGCTCTTTTGCAGCGCAGAACAAAAGACACATTGAATGCATTTGTTGTAAGCAAAGTTACTTCATCTATAAATATGAAAAATTTGCTGAAATGTCTCTTGAGGAGAGGAGAAAATTTGTCTCAGAGAACAACATGTGCTTTGGTTGCCTCAGAGTTGGACACTTTTCAAAAAACTGCTGTCAAAAGGCTACTTGTAATGTTTGCAGAAAAAACCACCCTACTCCACTTCATGAAGACCATCTACAAGTAGAGAAATCTGAAACGCCACCACCAGAAGAAAATGTTTCTGCTGTAGCTAATAACATTAGATTGGTCAATGGCAACCGGACTTCAATGATTGTCCCAGTGTGGTTATCTAGTGCAGAAGGTAATGAACCTGAAATCCTGGTTTATGCACTGCTAGACACCCAAAGCAGCAATACGTTCATTGTCCAAGATATTTGTGAGAAGATTCAAGCATTCACAGAGCCAGTTAAGTTAAAACTGACAACGATGACGGACCGGGGTTTAATCGTGCAGAGCCAGAGAGCGGTTGGACTGAAAGTAAGAGGGTACAATTCACAAGAGTATATTGAGCTACCACCCACATACACTCGTGAGTACATTCCACTTGAAGAAAGCAGTGCTCCCACTTGTGAAACCGCGAAAAGTTGGCCACATCTCCAAAGTATTGCAGAAGAGATGCCAGAGCTTTTGGACTGTCCTGCAGCACATCTTATTGGGTATGATTGTGCAAGAGCTCTGAAACCAAGAAAAGTAATACCAGGCAATGACTATGATCCTTATGCAGTCAAAACAGACTTGGGTTGGAGTACTGTGGGATCCATCAAGCATTGGACAAGTTCAACAGAAGTGACCGAAGCCTGTCATCGTATTTCTGTCAAAGAGGTGCCATTTATCACACCCTCCACTGTGATTAAAGCACTTGAAACAGATTTTTCAGACATGAATCCAAAAGAAGGAAACATTTCACAAGAGGACATTCAGTTTTTACAGATCTTGAATGAAAACATACACTACAATGAGGAGGGTCATTTGGAAATGCCTTTACCTTTCAAAGAGCGTCCACAGCTTCCAAATAATAAACAGCTTGCTATGATATGGCTGAAACATTTGAAAGCAAAAATGGAAAGAAATCCAAAGTACAAAGAGGACTATGTGAGGTTCATGAGTGGTGTCCTGGAGGATGGCGATGCAGAGGAAGCAGTTGACACATCTGCAGATGGTATCAAGTGGTACATACCTCATCATGGGGTGTACCATCCCAGAAAGCCAGAGAAAATAAGAGTTGTTTTTGACTGCTCTGCAAAATGGGAGGACAACTCCTTGAATGACCACCTTCTCACAGGCCCAGACTTAATCAATGCTCTTATAGGGGTACTTTGCAGATTTAGAGAACATCACATTGCTATTACATGCGATGTGGAGAAAATGTTCCATCAATTTCATGTCACTCTAACAGATAGAGACTTCTTAAGGTTTCTGTGGTGGCAGGATGGGAATACTAATGCTGAGCCCAAAGAGTTTAGCATGCGTGTGCATATATTTGGGGTAGCATCCTCACCGGGATGCACTAACTACGGCATGAAATATCTTGCTCGTGAACATGAAAAAGACTATCCATTAGCAGCCAATTTCATTCACAAGAACTTTTATGTGGATGATGGGTTGATAAGTGTTGATTCTGTCCAACAGGCACAACAGCTGGTCAGTCAAGCACAAGAGATCTGTGCAAAAGGAAAGTTGCGCTTACACAAATTTGTGTGCAACAAACCAGAGGTATTGGAGGTCATACCAGAGTCAGAGCGTGCTAGTAATGGCAAAGCTGTAAATCTGAACTACTCTGACATTCCAATGCAAAGTGTTCTAGGAGTGAAATGGAATGTAGAGGCAGACACACTATCTTTCAGTGTAGTTCTCAAAGAAAAGCCAGCTACACGACGCGCAATCCTAGCAACTGTTGCAAGTGTGTATGATCCTTTAGGATTTCTCTCTCCTTACGTTCTAATTGGAAAACAAATACTACAGGAAATGTGCAAACGTGGCATAGAATGGGAATGGGTATTGGAAACCAAATGGAAAATATGGCTGAAGGATTTGGAAAGTTTACCAGAGGTTCAAGTACCAAGATGCTTCATTCCTGAAGGCATATACACATTGCAAAAGATTGAGCTGCATCATTTCTCCGACGCTAGCAGCAGTGGGTATGGGCAATGCTCATACATAAGGATTGTTGCAGATGACAAAGTACATTGTGCTTTGATTATGGGAAAGGCCAGAGTGGCTCCCACCAGAGTAGTCCCTATACCATGTCTCGAGCTCACTGCAGCTGCAGTTTCTGCAACTGTGAGTAACTTCCTGAGAGCGGAGCTTGAGCTAAAGATTGACAGAGAGTTTTTCTGGACGGATTCTCAAGTGGTGCTTGGATATATTAAAAATGAAGTTAAGCGCTTTCATGTTTTTGTTGCAAACCGTGTGCAGAAGATCAGAGATTTTACAGATCCAAAACAGTGGTTCTACATTGAAACAGATCAGAATCCAGCAGACTATGCTTCCAGAGATCTCAAGGTGGCAGAGCTCATAGACTCAAACTGGCTTAAAGGACCCACATTTCTTTGGGAAAGAGAACTTGTCATAAAGCCACACTCCCCAGAGCTTCTTGTGGGAGACCCCGAAGTAAAAGTTCTTAAGACAGATGTTCCAGATAGCGACAGTTTCTTGAAAGATTCTCAAGACTTTCAGACTGGAACACAGCCCTTAATGTTGTTGCAAGGATAAAGAGACTTAACAGTAAAGATAAGTCAGAGTCCATTAATGTTGAAGACAGAAGAGCAGCTTCTTTGGCACTTATTCGGGCAGCACAGAGAGAGGCATTTGAACAGGTGAAGAAACACTTGAGTCAAAGAGCAAGCAAATTGTGCAGGCAAAATAATATTCCCAGAACTGAATGGAAACTGGCAAAGGTAGTTGAACCAAATGAGGATGATGATGGCTTGGTACGGAAAGTGAAAATCCAAATGGGTCAGAAAGACTTAGGAAAGACAGGTCAGCGTTTAAAACAGTTGTCTTTTCTTGAAAGACCAGTTCAGAAACTAGTGGTACTAGTGCAAAATGAATAAAGTTTTTTATGGTTTAAACAAACCTGTACGAAACAAAAAACTTTGGGAGCAGTTATATTTACTTTAGATGTCTTGATGATCTGTTTCATCACATCTGCAGACTAGCAGGACGACTTGATGGAAGTACTAAGTTGTGAGGTAAGTGGTGTCAACATTGTTTGTAATGGCCCAAGTACAAGAAGTAATTTGTCCTTTGGTGTCCCCTCTGATGATTTTCCAGTTAGATGTGTAAAGCGTAAACGTTCTAATACAGATGTGTCAGATAACTCAAAGAGAAGGAGAGTTGTAAGTAAGAAGGAGAGTTAGAGATGTGGACCAGGGTAATCAAGATGTGATTTACAAGTGATGCAAAAGGTCAGTGATACAGAAAGTGTTCTGACAAAGAAAACCCAGCAGCACAACAGGAAGCTTCCCGGGCTCTGTTTCAGAAAAACACTTAGGATTCTTTCAAAATGTTTCCAGCAGGGCAGCCGCATGCCAAACCAATCAGAGGGCAGCAGTGACGAGGTGGGGGTACTAGCGTCATCAACTATCCTATCCAATCACTGCACAATGGATGCAGCGGCCTGACACAGCCAAACTCGTACTACCTCCAGGGGTGGTACGAAAAAAACGCGACTCAGTCCTGAAAATGGATAGTGGAAGTGCTCTCAGAAAGAGTTGTGCGGTACGGGGCTGAGTAGATGCCAGTGGAAAAGGGGCATAATAAAATCCATGATGAGTGTGTGTGTGTTAGGGCTGGGCGATATATCAAGTGATGACGTGTGATACATCAAATCGATCGGTTTGGGAAGGAGAAGTGAACTATGGGGTTTTGATGAAATTTGGGGTTACCATGGCAACGCAGCTTGCCAAAAACACCACCCGAAATGCTCTACATCCCCATCTGTCAGACATAACCTCACATGTTACACATCAAACTGACCGGGTTGATGACCAGAGATGCTCTATCATGGTTCTGAAGCATTTTGGGTTACCCCAGCAACAGGATCCACCAAAAACCACACCTCCTATTCAAATCCTATGTTAAAATGGAGTGTGTTATACTTAAAATAGACGCTTTTTGAGAGATTATTGTTCAAACACGCTTTGACCTACAGACATTGTTCCACCTTATCTGTGATCATGACACATTGGTCTATAACATACAAGAGGATCTTTCACATATGTGTTGCCATGGCAACGCCATTCGCTATCAAACACACCCGGTGAGCCTATACGGCCCACAATAGGATTTGTTACCTCATGTCATATAGCAAAGCAATTGGCATTATCATTAGAAGTGACCCATCATGTGATCATTAATTTTTGGGTTACCATGGCAACAGCATTGAGTCAAATTTACACTTCTTGATCGCTTACTGTGCGGACATGCTTTGACCTACAGATGTCATTCCAACTTGTATGTGCTCAGTAGACATTGGTCTATAACATATTGAAACAACTTTTACATATCTCTTACTGTATTGCCAAGCAACTCCATTCACCATCAACGCACCCGCTCAGTTCACAGCAGACACTATGGGATGTGGGTTAACATCTGATACATCAAAGTGATCGGGTCTACCGGGGGAACTGAACCATCATGCGTGTGTTAAATTTTGGGTTACCATAGAAACAAAATTCATTAAAAACCATACCCCTATTGTAACCCTATGGGATTACATTTGAAATCATTACATATACCGAATACACTCCCAAATAAGTTTGAATCTTTCTGCCTTGTCATCACATTTGCAGCACCTGTCAGCTGTGGATTGCATGCAGCTTTCTGATTGGCTGAGGGTTTCAGAGTCCCGCACAGAGTGGCAATCCCTCTCAAAGTTTCTTCAGGAACTTTTCTAGTTATAGATTCATGTTGTTATATATATATTATATATATATATATATTGCAGCTTGTAGCCTTTAGGCTGAGAGCTGCGTGCACCTGTCTGTTTTTTTTTTTTTGTTTTTTTTTTCTTCCCAGGAGCTAATCATCCCCTGATCAAATCAAATCAATCAAAAATACTTTATTAATCCCCAAAGGGAAATTAAGTGTTGGTGTAGCTCAGTTCTTCTTTAGGGAGTCATTGTAGAAGGTTCTAGCTGTGGACAGGAAGGATCTTGTGTAGTGGTCTGTGCTGAAGCGGATTATGAAGAATCTTCTGACTGAAGACACTCTGTTGTTGAGTTACTGTGTTCTGAAGAGGATGATGAGGGTTTTCCATCATGTTCTTCATCCTCCTTTGGACAATCAACTCAAGAGACTCCAGTTCAGTCTCCAGGACAGAATCAGTCCTCCTTATCAATCTGTTCAGCCTCTTCATGTCACTTGCTCTGATGCTGCTTCCCCAACAGGTGACTGCAGATGTGATCAGCTGACAAACTCCTCTTCTATTGCTTCTCCTCTTCAAATCTCTGTCTGCCTCGTATTGTTTGAAAGACAGGCAGAGAAACGGTGGAGTCCGGGATATGTTCCTTTAGCCATGTCTCTGCACATGATGCTGCATTTCTGATACTCTTGCTGGGTCTTCAACAGAGTTTCAAGTTCATACATTTTGTTTTGAGCTCATCAGGGATCTTTGAGGATTATTTCAGCCTTAGAAATGTCAGTTAGTTGCTCTTTCTTGTAAACAAGTCTCTTGAGTGACAAATCAAGCAAAAAACTAAATCAGCACAGCACCCAAATCAGAAGAAAAGTATTTAGAATATATTTCCAGAAGAAAAAACTAGCAAGAAATACTCAAAAAGAACAAAAAATGCTAGCAAATGCTAGCAAAGTCACAGAGCTACTCCAACAAGCTGCCACCAGTTGTAGCGCTTATTCTGGAATTAGCTGATTGATGACAGCCTGTGTGGAACAGCTGGGGCCGGAGCTGATCAGCTGGAGAGTTTAAAGCGCTTCTGCTCACTGGAAGGGGGGCACGTCGGCCGCTCATAGTTTTTTGCTTCTCTCTCAGACCAGAGCTAACCGCAGGCAATCCCTGTGTGTTTTATAGAGCTCCTTAAAAAATTCAGATTGCTTCATTTTTAAACATTGAAACCCGTCGTTTCTTTAGATACCACTGTTTTTCTTTTCTTTTTAGTATTGTTACGGCTTATTCGAGCTTGGGTCGTAAGAAGCACACTCAATCTTTGTCATAATGAATGGATAAGCTTGGATCCAAAATGCTGAAAACCTCTGAACAACTGGAAATAAATGTTTATTTTAACAGCAGTGTAAAATGAACAGTCATGGCACTTTATCTGCTGAGGAGAGGATCTGAGGGAGGAGAGAGATGAGTCATGAAGATGTTGGTAGTGATAAATCAGCTTACAATATTGTTTGTCATTTGTAGATACAGAGGAGCCAAACATATGGCAGGGAATGAATTACAGATGTGACAGTAGCAGCAAACCATCCAGGGACTGCCCAATTGTGGGAATAACAGCTCAGAAACCTGCCTCCAATATCATCTTCAGAGAGGGGTGGGGGAGAAAGAGAGGGGAAATTCAGTTCACTGTAAGGTTCATGGGCAGTTCACAGGGTGCTCACCGGTCAGTTGATACGTGCATTAACAAGTTGTCTGCACCAATACTGCAACAGAAATAGATTTTGTTTGCTGTAAGTTAAAACCTAAACAAGCAATGAACACTGGCGTAAGCTTGCCATTTTTTTCTATTCCAGTGGTAGATTTTATATCAGGGTGAAATGAGTTTGGTCCAGTGTTAGTGTTAGACTGAGTACTTGTCACAAATGAAATTCATGTGAGAGTAAAATTAAATCTGCTTATCAGTCTGTATGTTAGGGGATTAAATGTAGGCACTGAACTAATGATTTTTTTTATAGAAGCATGCATTGTGGTTCTGAAGAAAATCGTCCAGTGTTATGGCATCAAGCAAGAAGATAAACACTTTTTAAAAAATATTTGCTCAAATACGTCTTTATCATTGTACAAAATAGAGCAGCTTAGCATAAATCAGCTAGCAGAAACTCGTCTTGTCTGTAAAGATGAAAATCTGCTATCACACACAGTCAGAGATATTACACCTCAGTCTAAATTTTATCAGTGGGTTGCTGAATACCTTATGATCAAAGTCATACTTTTTTTTTAACGAAGTCCTTACAAGGGGATGAACTCAAGAGGCAGCTATAGTTTTTGTAAAAAAAGAAGTGTGCTGTCTTTAGTCATAAACTAAACTTAGCCACATACGTATATGTTAATACACTCTACACCTGACAGATGCACACCTGACCTCACCTGTACAGAGAGAAGGCCTCACGGACAGGCAGGACAGCAGACGCATTCTGAGACAACTACAGGATTTATGATCACCATGTGAGTTTAAGCTAATGTGAGCATAGTAATGATTATTGATGATCATTTTATGATTATGTAAGTCAAACTGGCTTGACATGCTTGTAAATATTTTTATAATGATTGTTATTTTTTGTTTGTCAATCTAGGAACAACATGATGTCAACAGGAGACACAATCTGGCCCTTCGTGCACTTCTAGGGTACCTAAGATAGGATGACTCCAAGTTCTACCTGGATGTAAGTATTTAGGGCACTCATAGAAATGTCCATTTTTGATGATGTGTAACATGCAGTATGGGGCACATACTTTTACTGCCTCTTTTCAGGTTGAAATGGATAATAGGTTATTTTCTCAGTATAATAAAATGAGGTATGCACACAAAGGAGAAATTAAAGGCTTCCTCCCGAGAGAAATCAACAGTTTGTTTTATTAAAATCTGTTTATGTATTTGAAACCAATATGAGTCTTCACCTGTCTGACTTAGAAAAATGATGCTGACATTGTTTATGATTTGAAACCTTTGTACTGGAATTATCCTTGAAATTGGATTGTTTGTATTTTGCAGCAGGAAGATGAGCCAGACACTGCTGACAGTCCTGTGGATTTCCTTATTGTGGCCACTGAGAACACGACCCATTTCAGCCCCAAGAACATTTCTCTTGGCATCAAAGATGAAATGATTGTGAGTGATCTCCCAAGGTTGACTGATAAATCAGGGTGTGAGATTTTATTTTCTTAATGGCACTGTTAGAGATTTGAGATACAGCTTACAGTTTTTATATTTTTTCATCAATAAAATGTTAAGACATGAAAATGCTTTTTTCTAAAGCCCTTAATGTTTCAAGTTTCAAGTTTATTTATTTATAAAGCGCCAGTTCATGACAAAGTCATTTCAAGGCACTTCACAGAAAAATCAACCAATTAATAATAAAACATTTTCAGTCTAAGGAACCAGCCGATTGGGCTGAATTGTTATTTCAGCACAATCCCCCATCCTGCGCAAGCACAATTGGCGACAGTGGAAAGGAACGACTTCCTTTTAACAGGAAGAAACCTCTAGCAGAACCCGGCTCAGGATGGGCGGCCTTCTGCCTTAGCCGACTGGGGTCTGAGCTGACAGGAAAGAGACACAGACAAACACAGATGTAAGATGTGAGATACATCCTCCTCAGAGGCAGCCAGAGTAAAGAAAGACAGCAGAGTGAAGAAATGTGGTCAGTATGTCCTCCGGCAGTCTAAACCTATAGCAGCATAACTAAAGGGAAAGCTCAGGAGAACCCAAGCTAACCCTGACTATAGGGTTGTGTAAAAAGGAAAGTTTTAAGTCTATTCTTAAAACTACACAAGGTGTCTGCCTCACGGATAAAAAGTGAAAGCTGGTTCCACATTCCCATTCTACTTCTAGAAACTCTCGGAACTACAAGCAGACCTGCAGTCTGAGAGCGAAGTGCTCTGTTAGGAGCATATGGAACAATAAGATCTTTAATATAAGCTGGAGCTTGGTCGTCCAAGGCCTTATACGTCAAAAGTAAAACCTTAAACTTTATTCTAGACCTTACAGGGAGCCAATGAAGTGATGCTAAAACAGAAGAAATATGGTCTCTCCTTTTAACTGTCATCAGAACTCTGGCAGCAGTATTTTGGATCAGCTGAAGGCCTTTAACAGCACTATTAGAACACCCTGATAATAATGAATTACAGTAATCAAGTCTAGAAGTAATAAATGCGTGAACTAAAGTTTCTGCATCCCTTTGATTCAAAATGCTCCTAATTTTAGCAACATTACGCAGGTGGAAGTAGGCCGTCCTGGTAACATGCTTTATATGAGAACTAAAGGACATGTCCTGGTCAAAGATAACACCCAGGTTCTTTACCTTCTTGTTGGAGGCCAAATTAATGCCATCCAACGTTGATGACTGACTACAAAACTTGTTCCTAAGATTCTCAGGCCCAAAAGTCACAACCTCTGTCTTGTCTGAATTTCAAAGCAAAAAATTAAGCGTCATCCAACGTTTTACATCATTAAGACAAGCTTGTAATCTCTGCAGCTGGTTGGTCTCATCAGGCTTCATTGATAGATATAACTGAGTATCATCAGCATAAAAATGGAATTTTATACCATGTTGTCTAATAATTTTACCAAGCGGTAACATATATATAATAAAGAGGATTGGTCCAAGCACTGAACCCTGAGGAACTCCATGACTGACTCTGGTATATGAAGAAGATTCATTATTTACATGAACAAACTGGAATCTTTCAGTTAAATATGATTCAAACCAGTTTAATGCAGTTCCCTGAATCCCAATATCATATTCAATCCTCTTTAATAGGATCTTATGATCTATAGTATCAAACGTAGCACTGAGATCTAACAGGACAAGTACAGACACAAGTCCGCTATCTGAGGCCATGAGAATATCATTAGAAACTTTCACCAGCGCTGTTTCAGTGCTATGATGAGCTCTAAATCCTGACTGGAACTCTTCAAAAAGATTATTACTGTGTAGATGATCACATAACTGGTTTGCAACTATCTTTTCTAGAATTTTTGAGATGAAGGGTAAATTGGATATAGGTCGATAATTACCTGGAGATCCTGGATCAAGATCAGGTTTCTTAAGTAAAGGTTTAATAACAGCAACCTTAAAGGCCTTAGGCACATATCCATTCATTAAAGACAAATTGATCATGTCCAATATCCATATCCTGGGATGAAGATAAAGCTAACGGAATAGATTCTTTGAATTTAGTTACAGCATTTTCTGATAAACATCTACGGTAGGTAAAGTTTCTATATGGAGCAGTGAGGTCCATCATTGTAAATTCAAATGTTATTAAAAAATGATCAGACAAGACAGGGTTGTGAGGAAACACTATCAGCTGTTCAATCTCTACGCCATAAGTTAGAACAAGATCAAGAGTATGATGACAATAATGAGTTGGTCTGTTTACATTCTGAGAGAAACCAACTGAATCCAAAAGATCATTAAAAGCTATATTCAAACTATCACTTTCAACATCAACATGAATATTGAAATCTCCCACTATAATGACTTTATCAGATTTCAATAATAGTTCTGATAAAAAGACTGAAAATTCAGACAAGAACTCAGAATAAGCACCTGATGGACGATATACAACAACAAGTAAAATAGGTTCCTCTGATTTCCAATTTGGGTGAGAAATACTGAGGGTCATAAATTCAAAAGAATTATAACTAGTAACTGGTCTAGAGCTAATCAATAGACCTGACTGGAAAATAGCTGCTACTCCTCCTCCTCGACCTGTTGCTCGAGGAACATGAAGATTAAGGTAGTTAGAAGGAGTTGAATAATTAATACTAACATGATCCTCCTGCTGCAGCCAGGTTTCCGAAAGACAAAATAGATCAATATGATGATCAATTATCAGATCATTAACTAACAGAGATTTAGATGAAAGAGATCTAACATTCAGTAAACCACATCTAATGGTTTTATTTACAGGTTTTATATTAGTAACTGTATTTATTTTAATCAGATTTTTATTATTTATTTTTCTAGAACAAAATATTTGTTTATTTAATTTGAACCGTGGTTGAGCAGACACCGTCTCTATAGGAAAGTGGGAGGGTAACGACAGAGAAGCTGCAGAGAGGTGTGTAAGACTACAACTTTGCTTCCTGGACTGGACCCTGGATTGTCACGGTTTTGGAAAAGTAATAAATTCAGCCATATTTCTAGAAAGGAGAGCTGCACCATCCAAAGTAGGATGGATGCCGTCTCTCCGAATCAGTCCAGGTTTTCCCCAAAACGTCTGCCAATTATCGATAAAGCCCACGTTGTTATCGGGACACCACCTAGACAACCAGCGACGAAATGAAGACATACGACTAAACATGTCATCGTTTCTCAGATTAGGGAGGGGACCAGAGAAGATTACGGAGTCCGACATTGTTTTTGCAAATGTCTCACCAGTTTGATGTTTGAAATACATTTCAGTGTCAGATCACTGGATTTACATTGTGATGTTGTTACATGGATCTTGATACAAATGTTTCAAGTTTGTTTTACAATAAAAATTATTTGAACTGTAACATTGAAATTTTATCTGTATTTGTGTACAAGCGTGTGTGTCGTAAGAACTTTCAGTCCTGTCCCAGCAAATCACATTATGGAGTGACTCCACAGCAGTGCTGACATGGCTCAAATCTGACTCGTGCCGTTATAAGGTCTTTGTGGGAACGAGAGTCGCAGAGATTCAAGAACTCATTGAAGGCTCGACTTGGCGGTACGTCCACACCTCAGATAACCCAGCTGACGACCTAACTCGAGGCAAAACTTTGCTCTAGCTCAGCCGGCCAAGCAGATGGAATCAAGGTCCACCATTCCTCCAGCTACATCCAGACTTCTGGCCAGCGCCTCACTTTGATGAAGCCCAAGAAGCAGATGAGGATGAGCTTCGTAAAACAGTGTTCTGTTGAGCCACCACCTGTCCTCCAGCCATGTCACTTATGTTTGACATAGACAACTGGGACAGTCTCCTTAAGGCCACCCATGAGAGCTTTCACGGGGCGGCCAATAAACCAGAGCAGTCCCACCATGACAGCATCTGAAGCCCAAGCAACAGAGCTACATGTCCTCAGACTATCCCAACACGAGTCATTTCCTGATGTGGAAACTCTTGCAGCTGGTAAGCCTATTTCAAGATAGAGTCGGTTGCTCATGCTTGCTCCAGAGAGTATGAAATGAAATGAAATGAATGAAATGAAATGAAAAATACTTTATTTATCCCAGAAGGGAAATTCAACGTTGTAGTAGTTTTTGTTTTTTTTTTGGTTTTTTTGTCCAACAATAAAAATAAAAACAACAATGAAGACAACAATACAATAATAAAAATCAAGGTCTGTTCTTGTTGTGGAGGCTAATGGCTGCAGGCAGGAATGATCTTTTGTATCTTTCGGTCTTGCATCGGACCTGAAGAAGCCTCTCACTGAACACACTCTGTTGTTTGATCACTGTGTCATGCAGAGGGTGAGAAGAGTCCTCCATCATCTTCATCAGCTTGTCCAGCATTCTTTTTTGTACAATCAGCTCCAGCGGCTCCAGAGATACTCCCAGCACAGATCCAGCTTTCCTGATCAGTTTGTTTGTATGTCATATCAGTATGATGCTGCTGTTGGTCTGTTGAGAGTTGGAGGCAGACTACGCAGAGCTGAAGATCTAGACCCAGATGCAATTCATCCCATCATCCTCGATCCCAAACAACATGTCACCAAGCTGCTCATTAAGAAATATGACAGTGAACTGCTCCATCCCGGTCCTGAGCGAGTTTTCGCAGAAATAAGGAGAAGGTATGGGATCCTCAGAGGAAGAGAGTCAATAAAGCATCACCAGTCCTGCTGCATTGAATGCCAGAAGTGGCGTGCCACACCAGTAGTCCCTCAAATGGCAGATCTGCCGCCCTCCAGAATCCGCTTGTACAAACCGCCTTTTTGGTCGACTTGTATCGATTGTTTTGGGCCATACAGCGTTAAAGTAGGCCGGCGCACAGAGGAAAGGTGGGGTCTGATTTTCAAGCGCATGACAACCAGCTGTGTGCACCTTGACTTACTGGAAAGCATAGACACTGACGCCTTTCTGATGGCCCTCCGGAGCTTCATTGCCTGACGTGGCAAGCCATTTGCGATCTTGGCTGACAGAGGAACCAACTTTCGTGGTGGAGCGGCAGAACTGCAAGCCAGCTTTGCTGCTGTAGAAGCTCCTCTGCAAGAACAGCTAGCTGGTCAGACGATTGAATTCCGTTTCAATCCCCCTGGTTCTCCACACTTTGGGGGGACTTTGGAACGGGAAATTAAGTCAATTAAGACTGCTCTCCAAGTCGTTCTCCAGGATCACACTGTTGCTGAACCTGTGCTCCAGACTGTGCTGATAGAAGTGTAAGGAATCCTCAACGCTAAGCCACTGGGGTACATCTCCTCCGATGCCGCTGATCCTGATCCTGTCACACCGAATCTCCTACTGATGGGACGCCGTGACGCATCACTCCCGCAGGCTGCCTACGCATCCACTGATCTTCTCAGCAGGAGAAGATGGCGTCACAGCCAGATCCTTGCGGACCACTTTTGGTCCAATTTCATCCGTCGCCACCTCCCGGACCTTCAGAAGAGGTCAGAGTGGCACATCACTGACAATCTAACCACAGGTCAGGTGGTAATGGTAGTTGATTCAAAGCTACCCAGAGCCCAGTGGCCGATTGGTCGAGTGGTGAAGACCTGTCCAGGCTCAGATGGACTAGTCAGAGCAGCGGAAGTCAAGATAAAGGGACAGATCTTGTGAGACTACCTGCCGTAGAGGACGAAGAGAACGCTGACAAAGTTGGACTTTCCTTTTTGTGTTCTAATTTATTGCTAAATTTGGGGGCGACTGTGTCGTAAAGTCTTTTATTTTTCTGAGTGCTTTTATTGTGAAAGCTGCAATATATGATGCCCAGATATTGCCTGGCCGTTGTGTCCTTGGGCAAGACACTTAACCCACCTTGCCTGTTTGGTGGTGGCCGGAGGGTCCGGCGGCGCCAGTGTCTGGCAGCCTCGCCTCTGTCAGTGTGTGTCCCAGGACAGCTGTGGCTACAAACGTGTGTAGTTCATCATCACCAAACGTGTGAGTGTGTGTGTGAATGGGTGAATGACAAAAAAAACTGTAGTATGAAGCGCTTTGGGGGTCGTAGGACCTGAGTAAAGCGCTATACAAGTACACACCATTTACCATTTTTTATTTCGGTTTACTTTTTAATTAGGAACATGTAACACTGTTATAAGTCCCTCAAACTATATTTTCGTCTTTGAACCATGTTTCTTAGTGCTACTAAGGCATTTTTCATTTGTATTTTAACTTAAATGGGCCGTTTTTGCCCGTATTTGCTCCTAACACACCTTAATTGATCACATGGCCATCACATGTGCTGCAGTTACGGCCTGCGCCCACTAGATGGTGCCAAAGACCACCAAATCTTGTCTAAATCAATACTTTGTACTTTTGCATTGAATTTTTCAAGGCAAATTATATATTTTATTGTTTATTTGAGTTTTTTGACCAAATTAGTAGATGTTTGTCAGGTAATTCAATGTTTATTATTATTTTGACACTTTATAGTCTACCCCTGTACAACATTAATAATATTTGTAATTTGTTTATTTGTAGACTACACGCACATACAACTAAAGACCCGTAAATGCCTCCATCTCAGTGACCACTTCATTAAAGACGTGCTTGGAAATTATCTCTCCGTGCTCTTCTCTCTGACCGGAGCTCTGTCAAAGGAAGCTGACAAGCCAGAACTTCCCCTTCAGAGTGTCCCACTCTATCACAGTGTGTGTGTAAATTTTAAAGGAAAACTTACCCCCCCTCCCCGGATACAGTCTGAGATTTAAAAAATAACATGATAAATGGGAGTGACTGGAGGACTAAGGAGGCGTGGCATTCTGTGCTGTGACTGACATGTCACTCTGACTGACACACGCGCCAGAGAGGGACAGGTGAATTGGAGAGCTCGGTAAAGCTGACCCCCCACCCACTTGAAAAGTGCAGGCAAATAGGCTGCTTGGTTAGTGCTTTGTTTGTGCAGATTTGTGGTAAAATTGACGTTTGTGCTGCTACGGTTTCTGAGATATTAAACCATTTATAGGTCATTCAGAGTTCACCGTTCACCCGGACTGCTTCAAAACAGACCACTATCATGTGAGGGTCAGTGCTGCAGCTGGGCTCCGCCTCCAAACTGTCAAAAGTCATATACCCGCATGAGCAGAGTTTCTGTTCATGCGCGCATGAATGGTTGAATCTGTTTGGGAATTGAATTTATGCTCGAGCGAGGGAAGAAAAACTCTGCGCGTGAGGACAGAATCTGCTCGTGCAAATAGATAAAATATGCGTGCAAGGTCAGAATATGCTCGTGCGAGTAGATAATATCTGTGCAGAGTTTAATAAACTGCTCTCAGTACTTTTGATACAATTCTAACGCCAGAATGCCTGATCCAATTTAAGTGCAGTGTCACGTTTTAAACTTGAAGAGGGCGCTCCACTAACGGTTTTTGGTATAAAATGAATAGTTTTATAAAAAAGTACAAAAATACTAAAAGCAAGACCCAGAAATGTAGGCAGGACTATTAAACACTCATTTATAGAGTTTATCAGCAAAAAAAAACTTGATTTGGGGGTAAGTTGCACTTTAAGTTGACCAGTAGTTTGTCAAATATAGTGTTTGAGGTTGAATATTAGTAGATTTTCAACATTAAATAGGTTGTGCACAAGTAAATCCACTGAGTTCAGGGGAATTTATTGGTAATGAGGTTCATTAACGCCACTTCAGTGAGTATTTAGGAATGAAAATACCAAAACACTAATGAATTTGATAGAAAAGACTGAGTCTGCTAAACTTAAAAAATAAGTTAAAATTGGCAGAACAACTTTAATTTAATAACTCCACTGAACTTAAAAAAACTGAGTTCAGATTGAGGAGACAGCTGCCACAGGGCAATTAAACATGCAGTCACAACACAGCCGAAGATCCACCTGGCATGTGGAGTCCCCATTGCTGCTAGGTTACAGAGCCACCAACACCCCTAGACTAAGACGCACTGAGCGTTGTCTGTTTATTGACCTACGTTGAGACGAGTGACCACTAAAACGCCAAACCCCTTTGCAGTAGGACTTCACCACAGTGTGCTCTAAGGTTTTGGCACTCTCTGTAATCAGTGGCTACGTTTACATGCGCCAAATTTCCCCAATCTGATTAAAATCTTGGTCGATCGGAATTCCCAAATCCCTGTTTACATGGACACTAACTGAAATGATCTGATCATGCCATGAGTACACATGCACCAAGCACTCAATCAGGTTAAATGAGTTGAGCATGCGCACAGCGAGTTGTCTTTCCGGGGGAAGAAAAAAAAGTAAACAAACTCCTTCCTTTCTGCACGTCTTTCCCGCCCCATCGTGTGCTCGAGCTGACTCACGTTTTCCCCAATATGGACCTTCTGCGGGTGATTACCTTTATGTTTGGGTTTTTACTGGTCGCATTAACCAAGCTAGCGGCTGAATACATATTGCTACTGCTCCTCCGCCACAGGAGAGGAGAGCAGGATGACAGGATGACTGCACCAGCAGACCACTTCTGTTTACTTCCCGCTATGTTTTCTACTTGGGTCTGCGAAAGTGGAAAGACGTCACGCTGAAGTTGTACGCATGGGCTCTTTTCACCCTTTCTTTCTGAATGGGTGTATACATGCACGTCTATCCGAATGAAGATCGGACAGAACCACCCCTCTCGATCGGAAGTAAATTTCTTTCGGATCAGGCTGCATCGGATCAAAACATTCTGATTGACATGTTTACATGACGTCTTTTTTATCTGATTGGGCGTTTATTCCGATTAAATGTGCCCATGTAAACGTAGCTAGTGACTGAGATGTATCCAGCTGGGTCATTCAGTGATCTTCACAGCCGTGGGCGTGCTCAGGAGAACTTGGAATAGTCCCTAGCACTGTGGACTGTGCCAGTCAATGAGTTTATATTAATAGAGGGGACATCCCATTGCAGAAAGTAGCCGAAGTAGGCCGCCATTTTGAAAAAGGCGAAATGCCGGCTCACAGCTGTGTATAATTGCACCAATCAATATAAAAAAACTAAAAGTGTGACATTTCACGAGTAAGTTATTAGTGTTATCTACTAAAAGATAACTTGTAGCATATGTTTTAAGAGGTTTTGAGTGAATTTATTGTCAGTATATTGGAAATTTAGACTAATCTTGTAGCCATGTTACAACAATTGATTACAACTACTACAAACCTAACTTATTCAAAGTCAATGTTATCATTAGAACTTTCCCCATTTCTCAAATTTTCTGGCAGAGTAATCTATCAAAATGTTTTTTTTTTAAGTCACCAGTTTAGTCTGTGTATATGACTGTAAGTTATATAATTATGATGTCACACAATCTTTAGACTGTGTAGCAAAACTAATGATGCCACCAATATTATTGATGTGATATTGATTATGTCATGTCATGAGACAAAACAATGTCTTTATGTACTGTACAGATTTCCAAGACATGTATTAGATAGATAGATAGATAGATAGATAGATAGATAGATAGATAGATAGATAGATAGATAGATAGATAGATAGATAGATAGATAGATAGATAGATAGATAGATAGATAGATAGATAGATATGTACTTGTATTTATGATATTTATACAGATACTTTATTGTTATTTATTTTCTTTGTTATTTATTTATTTATTAGGTGCTAGAGGTCTACATACACACATTTATACATATACATATATACAGTACATATGTATAAAATGTGTATGTACATATATTTTTTATATTTTTATATATAAGTTTGTGTGTCTGCATATATATGTATAAAATATAGATGTGTGTGTATATATGTTAGAAAATAAGCACGTTATGGTAATTTTACTGACCCTCCCAAGCCATCTGTCATTGTTTCCTGCCTTTTTCAAAATGGTGGCCAACTTCAACCATATTGGCTAATGTAAAAAGCCTGGCATGTCCCCTCTACTAATATAAACTCATTGGTGCCAGCTTTTCCTTTTTATTACTCGGATGAACACACAGTCTCCAGGTTTCATCTGTTGATCCTCCTGTAACACAAAAAAGGGTGAAGGCAAATCACTTCGCTCCAACGACATTTTGTGTGCTCAGATTCTTCTAAAGTGAGTAAATTGTGAAACTAATAGTTTGCATTAACTGAGCAGCCGTATGACATCAATGAAGACAACAGTTTTGGAATTTCCTGTGCTTAGTGTCCCTGGGTGTTTAAAATATTAACAGTATCTAAACTGTTTTAGCTTATAGTTTTCATTCTTTTATCAGTTTTACATTTTGATAGATTTGTTTTGAACCCTGAGATAAGAACAACCAAGTTAACTAAATTTGACCTGATAAAGTTTTATTAGTTAACAGGAAACTCAGTAACATAGCTTAATTTGTCTCAAATATTAAACTTTCAAAAAGATTTTTTAGAGTTATGATTTACACTTGTGCTATAGTGAATGAGTTTGAATTGTATAGAAGAATTATTGTTTGTTAGTTCTGAATCACTCACTCTCACATACAGTAACTTCTGCAGTGGTTTTGTTTCATGTACTGACTCCTAGGTCATAAGAAGACAGTTTGTCAATTGTATTTAGGGAGTGAAAACTTCCCCATGAGAGCAGGACACAGATACAGATTAAAATTTATTTACGGACCTCAATAAGAGAAACTAAAACAAAAATGCATTCATTTTAAAACATCTACAAGTCTACACAAAGATTTAATATTTCCAATCAGATCCTGTAAAAGGACATCATTATTATTTTCAAATCAACCATATCTATGTCATTATATAATGTCTGTCAGACAGATAAAAAAAGAAAACTTTTCTGTCATATATTGAAGTATTTAAAGGTTTAGTGAGTGTTTTATAGAATAAAATTTTGTTATCTCTTAAAAAACCAAAAGGCAGACTGGTGGCTGGACTGTTTCCTTCCGAAAGTACGATCACCTGAGGGATCTCGCGGTAAGACGTATTGTGTCACTTCCTGTCTGACTCGGTTGCACTGTTTGGCTGCTGTTTTATCTGTTCTATTGGCATTTTTTCAGATTTCCACTGATTTACTGTCATTTTTTGCCTTAGTAGTTCATAAGCACTACTCCCTTAGCTGTTCTGCACTCCTGTCTTAAGGGAATCTTTGGTTTTAACTTCTCTTAGCTCTTATTTTTATAATACTGTTCGTTAGCTAGCCCAGCTTAGCTTAGCATGGCTTCTCTTTCACCGTCTCCTGCCTTGACCTGTTCTGTGTGTCAGATGTTTAGTTATTCCTCTGCCTCCTTTACTGATAATGGTACGTGTAACAAATGTAGTTTATTTGTTCCATAATTCTGTGTGGTTTAATGTCTGCTGAAGAACAAGCACAACAAAGTGGCGACGAGAGAAAGAGTGACAACAAAGAAATGGCTCTACTTGCCTTGCGACCTCCTGCCGTGTTCCTGGATTGCCCAAGCGAACCGAAACTTCCATTTGCTACTCGGAAAAAGTCGTTCGAGAACTACCTGCTTGCTATCGGGGGTAGCGAGTTTCCCGCCGAGAGGAAGAGAGCATTGTTGATTCACTGCTTGGGAACGGAGGGTAACCGAATCTACAGCACCTTGCCACTCGAAAAGGATGACTACGATGGCTCCGTGAAGGCTTTGCAGAAGAACTTCAGTCCGAAACTGAACATTGTCGCCGAAAGATACCGCTTTAGACAACGAGCACAAGCGGTTGGTGAGTCGATTGATCACTATATTGCAGCGCTGCGTGACCTCGTGGAAAAATGTCAGTTTGGAGCTATGCAGGATGAAATGCTACGGGATCAGATTGTAGAGAAAATAAACAGTCCCCGCATACGTGAAAGACTTTTAATGGAGGAAGATTTAACACTGGATAAAACCCTTGATGTAGCCAGGCGTACTGAGGCTGCCATAGCTGATGCAAAGGCAATTTCTGTGACTGATACAAAGCCCGTTGCTGCCGTGCATGTGCAAAAGAAGGCACGTAAGCCAAAACAAAAGCCGGCTCATAAAACTGAGGGAGCTACGTCATGCTATCGTTGTGGTGCTGCTGAACACAAAGCAAATGATAAATCGAGCCCTGCAAAAGACTCCAAATGCAACTCGTGTGGAAAACGGGGACACTTTTCAAGAGTTTGCAAGTCCTCCCAAAAGACAGTTAATCAGGTGACTGTGCCTGAAATGTTCATTCTCAGAGGAACTCAAGCACATGGAAGCAAATGGCATAATTGAGAAGATTGATGCGTCTGAATGGGTCTCCCCAATCGTGGTCACCAAAAAGAAAACTGGTGGCATACGCATGTGTGGCGACTTCAGAGAAGTTAATAAGGCCGTGATTATGGATAGCCATCCCTTGCCACTGATCGAGGACATTCTCTCAGAATTGCGTGGTGCCGCGATGTTCTCAACTTTGGATCTGAAATCTGCTTACCATCAACTGAAGCTGCATGAAGAGAGTAAGCAGCTCACTGCTTTCATTACACATGAAGGCCTGTACCAGTACTGCAGGGTTCCCTATGGACTGTGTTCAGCTCCAGCAGCTTTTCAAAGGATGATGATGCAAATTCTCGGTGGCATGAATGCTACCTTGATGACGTCATTACGTATGGATCGTCAGAAGCCGAGCATGATTCCAATCTGAGTGCCGTGTTGCGCAAAATCAACGATGCTGGACTGAAACTCAATGTTGAAAAATGCCAACTCCGTCAAACCACTCTGAGCTTCCTTGGCCAAAAGATTGGACCAGAGGGTCTGCTGCCAGACGACTCCCACGTTGCTGCTATCCTGAATGCACCATCTCCTTCCGATCCTGCGACCCTGCGCTCTTTCCTGGGCCTGAGTGCATGGTACAGCAAGTTTGTGCCAAATTACGCAACTGTTGTTGAGCCCATGAGAGCTCTTCTTCGAAAAGGTTGCTCATTCCGCTGGAACAAGACAGCTCAAGCAGCATTCGAGCAAGTCAAGCAGCTGATCGTGCATAGCACTGCACTAGTGATGTTTGACCCCAGTAAGTCAACTATTGTCTCAACAGATGCCTCAGATTATGGGGTAGGTGCAGTCTTGACGCAGATGGACAATAGTGGTGCAGAGCAGACTGTTGCTTTTGCATCTCGCAGTCTATCTGATGCAGAGAGGAAATACTCCATTGTCGAGAAGGAAGCACTAGCCTGCATCTGGGCAGTGGAGAAATGGCGGACATGGCTGTGGGGAAGAAGATTCCGGTTACGGACTGATCACCAAGCACTTACAGTGGGGCAAAAAAGTATTTAGTCAGCCACCAATTGTGTAAGTTCTCCCACTTAAAAAGATCAGAGAGGCCTGTAATTTTCATCATAGGTATACCTCAACTATGAGAGACAAAATGAGGAAAAAAATCCAGAAAATCACATTGTCTGATTTTTAAAGAATTTATTTGCAAATTATGGTGGAAAATAAGTATTTGGTCAATAACAAAAGTTAATCTCAATACTTTGTTATATAGCCTTTGTTGGCAATGACAGAGGTCAAACGTTTTCTGTAAGTCTTCACAAGGTTTTCACACACTGTTGCTGGTATTTTGGCCCATTCCTCCATGCAGATCTCCTCTAGAGCAGTGATGTTTTGGGGCTGACGCTGGGCAACACGGACTTTCAACTCCCTCCAGAGATTTTCTATGGGGTTGAGATCTGGAGACTGGCTAGGCCACTCCAGGACCTTGAAATGCTTCTTACGAAGCCACTCCTTCGTTGCCCGGGCGGTGTGTTTGGGATCATTGTCATGCTGAAAGACCCAGCCACGTCTCATTTTCAATGCCCTTGCTGATGGAAGGAGGTTTTCACTCAAAATCTTACGATACATGGCCCCATTCATTCTTTCCTTTACACGGATCAGTCGTCCTGGTCCCCTTGCAGAAAAACAGCCCCAAAGCATGATGTTTCCACCCCCATGCTTTACAGTAGGTATGGTGTTCTTTGGATCCAACTCAGCATTCTTTCCCCTCCAAACACGACAAGTTGAGTTTCTACCAAAAAGTTCTATTTTGGTTTCATCTGACCATATGATGTTCTCCCAATCCTCTTCTGGATCATCCAAATGCTCTCTAGCAAACCGCAGACGGGCCTGGACGTGTCCTGGCTTCAGCAGGGGGACACGTCTGGCACTGCAGGATTTGAGTCCCTGGCGGCGTAGTGTGTTACTGATGGTAGCCTTTGTTACTTTGGTCCCAGCTCTCTGCAGGTCATTCACTAGGTCCCTCCGTGTGGTTCTGGGATTTTTGCTCACCGTTCTTGTGATCATTTTGACCCCACGGGGTGAGATCTTGCGTGGAGCCCCAGATCGAGGGAGATTATCAGTGGTCTTGTATGTCTTCCATTTTCTAATAATTGCTCCCACAGTTGATTTCTTCACACCAAGCTGCTTACCTATTGCAGATTCAGTCTTCCCAGCCTGGTGAAGGTCTACAATTTTGTTTCTGGTGTCCTTTGACAGCTCTTTGGTCGTGGCCATAGTGGAGTTTGGAGCGTGACTGTTTGAGGTTGTGGACAGGTGTCTTTTATACTGATAACGAGTTCACACAGGTGCCATTAATACAGGTAACGAGTGGAGGACCGAGGAGCCTCTTAAAGAAGTTACAGGTCTGTGAAAGCCAGAAATCTTACTTGTTTGTAGGTGACCAAATACTTATTTTCCACCATAATTTGCAAATAAATTCTTTAAAAATCAGACAATGTGATTTTCTGGATTTTTTTTCCTCATTTTGTCTCTCATAGTTGAGGTATACCTATGATGAAAATTACAGGCCTCTCTGATCTTTTTAAGTGGGAGAACTTACACAATTGGTGGCTGACTAAATACTTTTTTGCCCCACTGTACCACACTGCTGACTACCAGAGGCAATAACCGTGCTGGTCTCAGGATTGCCAGATGGTCTGCTCGTCTCCTGGAGTTTGACTACGACGTTGAATACAGAAAGGGTTCGCTGAACCATGTTGCTGACTGCCTGTCGAGACTCCCACTTCCTGAAACTGACACTGCATACGCTGAAGAGATCGAGTCAGTGGCCGCCATACTCACTGATCTGAGTGCTGTGTCTGAGGAAGACTTTCGTTCAGAGTGCAATGACTGTCCAGTGCTCACTAAGCTTCATGCGCAGATACAGAGAGGCTGGCCGTCAAGGAGGGCTACACTTGATCCTGACTTACAACCATACTTTCCAGTTCGCCATGAGCTGGCTGTCATGAATGAGTGCATAGTCAG
This sequence comes from Pachypanchax playfairii, assembly GCA_006937955.1. NCBI lineage: Eukaryota > Metazoa > Chordata > Actinopteri > Cyprinodontiformes > Aplocheilidae > Pachypanchax > Pachypanchax playfairii. The sequence continues at coordinate 32,587 of SSNP01000098.1, forward strand.
AGGGTCTCACCGATTGCTGGTGCCTGAGTCATTACAGAAAAGACTCATTGTCCTAGCCCATGAAACCCACCAGGGTATTGTGGACATCATAGGCCCGTTTGAGACAGCTCCTCCTGATTGTAGGTTTGCCATATCACTGGTTGACTACTTTAGTAAATGGCCTGAAGTAGCGTTTGCTCCCCGCGTTGACACAGCTACTATCATTCAGTTCTTGACTGCTATTTTCTCCCGAGAAGGCCATCCGAAGATGCTGATAAATGATAACGGTCCTCAATTTATCTTTGCTGAGTTCGCTGACTTTCTCAAAAGAAGTGGAATACAACACCGGAGATCTTCAGTGTACTACCCAAGAGCCAATGGAGAAGTGGAGAGGTTCAACAGAAGCGTAAAGGACTGCTTGCAGACAGCATCCATTCAAGGAGAACCATGGAAGTCCTTCCTGAGAACTTACCTGAGGGACTACAGAGCAACTCCTCATTCCACCACTGGAGTATCCCCTTAAGAACTGCTCCATGGTCGGCGAATGAGAACAAAAGTTCTCATTCGCGAGTACAAGTGATCGATATGCCTGTCCCACCGACAGATAAGAAAGCTGTGCAAGAAAGAGTGGAGAGGAAACAACAGAAAATGAAAGCCTACACCGATCAGCAAAGACATGCAAAGTCGTCCAACTTCCAGATCGGTGACAAAGTAAGGGTGAGAAAACCGTGGAAAGTGAAGAAAGGAGAACTGGAGTTTTCTAAACCTAGAACTGTCGTGACAAAGAATGGACCGGGCACATACTTGTTGGATGATGGAAGAACCTGGAACTCCTCACATCTGTCAGTACTCCCTGAATTGAGCACAGAGGCGGGTTCTGATAGGTCAATGGACGGTACTGATATAGGGACTGACCAAATAACTGATTCTGACCCTGATAGACAGCCCAGACCTGTCAGGATTAGAAATGCACCTAGCTGGACCAAGGATTTTATTATGAAATGATGATATGAAATGTGACTTACAATCTTCAGGTTTTGTTAAAAGTGTTAATGAGTCTTATGCATCGTTAGAGTAATACTGTTAGGTTCATCTAGGTTACTGGAAGTCTTCTTTGTTCAAAGAGGGAAGATGTTGTGTTCACATGCAATGTGTTTAATGCATATATTCAGTACAAGGTGTTATTAGGATTCCAGGGCACTGGGGGGCGCTACGGTGATGCACTATGTTAGAAGAGAATGAGAAGAAGATGAATGATGTAAAAAAGGAGTGAGAAAAATAAATAGAAGCTCTCTGTTTCATAATTCTGTGTGGTTTAATGTCTGCTGAAGAACAAGCACAACACTTATTCTGAGTTCTTGTCTGAATTTTCAGTCTTTTTATCAGAACTATTATTGAAATCTGATAAAGTCATTATAGTGGAAGATTTCAATATTCATGTTGATGTTGAAAGTGAAAGTTTGAATATAGCTTTTAATGATCTTTTGGATTCAGTTGGTTTCTCTCAGAATGTAAACAAACCAACTCACTATTGTCATCATACTCTTGATCTTGTTCTGACTTATGGCGTAGAGATTGAACAGCTGATAGTGTTTCCTCACAACCCTGATCATTTTCCATTAGCTATTCCATTAGCTTTATCTTCATTCCAGAAGAATAATATAACAGAGAGCAGCTGCAAAGATTTTGCAGACTGGCGAATTGATGATCTTACTGATAATTTTACAGCTTCCATGCGCACGTCATTGGATAAAGTTGCTCCTCTGAAAATGAAGGTAATCAGCCAGAGGAGGCGTGCTCCTTGGTTTAATTTAGAGCTGCATATGCTAAAAAGAACTTCAAGAAAGTTAGAAAGGAAATGGCGTTCCACTAAGCTAGAAGAAGTTTATTTATCTTGGGGATCTATCTTGGAGAGATAGTCTGCTTATATACAAAAGAGCCCTTCCCAGGGTCAGAACTGAGTATCACATGTCCCTCATAGAGGAAAACAGGAACAATCCCAGATTTCTGTTTCGTACTGTAGCCAGATTAACAAAAAACCCAACTTCTGTTGAACCGTGTATCCCTGTAATCCTCAGTAGTGATGCCTTCATGGAATTCTTTACTAATAAAATAGATTAAATCAGAGAAAAAATCTATAATGTCCTTCCCACTGTTGTATCTGGTTCGTTGTCCAGTGAAGCAGCTTTAGAATCTGAATCATGCTTAGACAGTTTCTGTCTAGCTGATCTTAATGAGTTAACACAAATTATAGCTTCTTCTAAACCATCTGCATGTATGTTGGATCCTGTTCCAACCAGACTTTTTAAAGATGTCTTCCCATTGATTAACACATGGATATTAGACAATTTGTCTTTAATGAATGGATATGTGCCTAAGGCCTTTAAGGTTGCTGTTATTAGACCTTTACTTAAGAAACCTGATCTTGATCCATAATCTCCAGGTAATTATCGACCTATATCCAATTTACCCTTCATCTCAAAAATTCTAGAAAAGATAGTAAGATAGCAAACAGATATGTAATCATTTACACAGCAATAATCTTTTTGAAGAGTTCCAGTCAGGATTTAGAGCTCATCATAGCACTGAAACAGCACTGGTGAAAGTTTCTAATGATATTCTCATGGCCTCAGATAGCGGACTTGTGTCTGTACTTGTCCTGTTAGATCTCAGTGCTACGTTTGATACTATAGATCATAAGATCCTATTAAAGAGGATTGAATATGATATTGGGATTCAGGGAACTGCATTAAACTGGTTTGAATCATATTTAACTGAAAGATTCCAGTTTGTTCATGTAAATAATGAATCTTCTTCATATACCAGAGTCAGTCATGGAGTTCCTCAGGGTTCAGTGCTTGGACCAATCCTCTTTACTATATACAGTATATGTTACCGCTTGGTAAAATTATTAGACAACATGGTATAAAATCCCATTTTATGCTGATGATACTCAGTTATATCTATCAATGAAGCCTGATGAGACCAACCAGCTGCAGAGATTACAAGCTTGCCTTAATGATGTAAAATGTTGGATGACGCTTAAGTTTTTGCTTTTGAATTCAGACAAGACAGAGGTTTTGACTTTTGGGCAGTCATCAACGTTGGATGGCATTAATTTGGCCTCCAACAAGAAGGTAAAGAACCTGGGTGTTACCTTTGACCAGGACATGTCCTTTAGTTCTCATATAAAGCATGTTACCAGGACGGCCTACTTCCACCTGCATAATGTTGCTAAAATTAGGAGCATTTTGAATTGATAGAATAGATAGAATAGAATGCCCTTTATTGTCATTATACAACGTACAACGAGATTGGAGAGCTTCTCCTGCTTCAGTGCAAACAGTAATAAGATAAAAAAAAAAGAGATGCAGAAACTTTAGTTCATGCATTTATTACTTCTAGGCTTGATTACTGTAATTCTTTATTATCAGGGAGTTCTAATAGTGCTGTTAAAGGCCTCCAGCTGATCCAAAATACTGCTGCCAGAGTTCTGATGACAGTTAAAAGGAGAGACCATATTTCTTCTGTTTTAACATCACTTCGTTGGCTCCCTGTAAGGTCTAGAATAAAGTTTAAGGTTTTACGTTTGACGTATAAGGCCTTGAACGACCAAGCTCCAGCTTATATTAAAGATCTTATTGTTCCATATGCTCCTAACAGAGCACTTCGCTCTCAGACTGCAGGTCTGCTTGTAGTTCCTAGAGTTTCTAGAAGTAGAATGGGAGGAAGAGCTTTTAGTTATCAGGCTCCTCTCCTGTGGAACCAGCTTTCACTTTTTATCCGTGAGGCAGACACCTTGTGTAGTTTTAAGAACAGACTTAAAACTTTCCTTTTTACACAGTCCTATAGTCAGGGTTAGCTTGGATTTTCCTGAGCTTTCCCTTCATTTATGCTGCTATAGGTTTAGACTGCCAGAGGACATACTGACCACATTTCTTCACTCTGCTGTCTTTCTTTACTCTGGCTGCCTCTGAGGAGGATGTACAGTATCTCACATAAACAAAGGATGAAATATTCCCACTAGAGCCATCAAATGAAATGAAATGAAAATGAAATGCATCGGACCTGAAGAAGCCTCTCACTGAACACACTCTGTTGTTTGATCACTGTGTCGTGCAGAGGGTGAGAAGAGTCCTCCATCATCTTCATCAGCTTGTCCAGCATTCTTTTTTGTACAATCAGCTCCAGCGGCTCAAGAGATACTCCCAGCACAGATCCAGCTTTCCTGATCAGATTGTTGATTCTCTTCAAGTCTCTGGTTCTGATGCTGCTGCCCCAGCAGATGGCTGCAAAGCTGATTGCACTTTCCACAACAGACCTATAGAAGATTTGCAACATCTTGGTGCAGACATTAAAAGATCTCAGCTTCCTTAAGAAGTAGAGTCTGCTCTGACCTTTCTTGTAGATGTATTCTGTGTTGCATTTCCACTCTAGTCTGTTGTCCAGCTGAACTCCAAGGTACTTGTATTCCTCCACCACCTCCACCTCCTCTCCTAGGATGGAAATACTGCTGTGTTGATTCTTTCTCCTCCTGAAGTCAACAATCAATTGATTGAACAATCTTAGTTTTGCTGGTATTTAAAACGAGATGATTGTTACCGCACCATTTCACAAACTGACTGACCAGTTCTCTATACTCAGCTTCTTGTCCCTCACTGATGCACCCAACAACTGCAGAGTCATCAGAGTATTTCTGCAGATGACAGGACTCAGAGTTGTACTGGAAGTCAGAGGTGTACATCGTGAAGAGAAATGGTGAGAGTACAGTTCCTTGTGGCGCTCCAGTGCTGCTGACCTCCATCTCAGACACACAACCCCCCAGTCTCACAAACTGTGGTCTGTTTGTGAGGTAGTCATAAATCCAGGAGGTTGTGGAGGAATCCACCTGGAATTTATGGAGCTTCTCACATAACAAAGCAGGCTGAATTGTGTTTAAAGCACTTGAGAAGTCAAAGAACATGACCCTCAAAGTGCTGCCTGATTGGTCCAGATGAGAGTGTGCTCTGTGAAGCAGGTAGAT
>SSNP01000098.1:37814-61260 GCA_006937955.1 Pachypanchax playfairii
GCAGGTCTTGAGAACTCTGGGACTGACACCATCTAGACCTGTAGCCTTGTTCTGGTTCAGTTTCTCCAGTTGTTTCTTGACCTGGTTGCAGGTCACAGACAGAGTGGAGGTGGAGGCAGAGGAGGTCTTTGGGTGCTCTGAGGTGGAGGAAGATGATGCTGTGTTCTGGTCCATGACTGAGCTGCAGGGTGACGGAGTGGAGGTGTGACAGGAAAGCTGTGGGCTCATGGAGGGTGTGTGGTCTGTGGGGCTGGAAGCAGGGGGGGAACTCAACCTGTTGAAGATCAGGTTCAGTTCATTAGCTCTGTCCAGACCTCCATCAGTCTGGTCCCCCTTTACCTTGAAGCCGGTGATCTTCTTCATTCCAGACCACACATCCCTCACGTTGTTCTGCTGGAGCTGACTCTCTAGCTTCTTCCTGTAGTCCTCCTTGCACTTCCTGGTTTGTGCTTTAAGTTGTTTTTGTGTTGTCTTTAATAACTCCCTGTCACCATCCCTGAAGGCTTTCTTTTTGATGTTCAGCAGCTTTTTCAGGTCTCTGGTGATCCAGGGTTTGTTATTGGAGAAGCACCTCACAGTTCTTGTTGGTACGATGCTGTCCACACAGAAGTTTATATAATCTGTCACACATTCAGTCATGGTGTTGATGTTGTCTCCGTGAGGTTCACAGAGGACATTCCATTCCGTAGCCTCGAAGCAACTTTTCAGAGCACCTTCAGCATCATTAGACCAGGTTTTGATGGTTTTTGTGATCACTGGTTGCTGCTGAACGATGGGCTTGTAGGTGGAGGTGAGAAGAACCAGATTATGGTCAGATCTTCCTAAAGGTGGCAGGGCAGAGGAGCTGTATGCATTTTTAATATTTACATAAAATAAGTCCAACGTCTTCTTTTCTCTGGTGGAGCAGCTGACAAACTGTTGGAATGTTGGTAAAGCTGTAGAGAGGGAGACGTTGTTGAAGTCTTCAGAGATCGCCATAACTGAGTTTGGATGCTGTGTTTGTAGCCTTGCAACAACAGAGCTGATGACATTATTGGCGGTTTCTGGAGCGGTACCAGGTATTATATAAACCGCTACCAGAATAACACAGGTAAACTCTCTGGGTAAATAATATGGACGGAAACTCACAGCTAACAGTTCGATGTCCCTCGTACAGATCTTCTCCTTCACGGTGACATGTCCAGGATGACACCAACGCTGGTTAACCAGCACTACGATACCACCTCCCCTCAGCTTCCCGCTGAGTTGCTTACTGTGGTCTGCGCGGACCGTCATAAAGCCGTGTACAGACACGTTACTGTCCGGGATGTGTTCATGCAGCCACGTCTCAGTGAAACACATAAAACTGCATTCTCTGTACTCTCTCTGGGACCTGGTTAGCACCTCGAGCTCGTCCGTTTTGTTAGCTAGCGATCTGACGTTACCCATCACAACAGTTGGAAGAAACAGTTTAAATCTCCACCGCTTTTCTCTTTGCTTCACTCCTGCCCTGCATCCTCTTCTCTTTCTCTTCAACTCCAGCAGGATTTGCTGTGTTATTTCACTGTTAATTTTGATTTGGAAGAGTTTTATCAGTTGGTCATGCTGATAAACAAGTCTTCCGTTGCCATGGAGACTCATCATAACCAAATCTGGAAACAGCTAAAAAGAGCCAAAAATATCCAAAAAACTCTCCCGTGCAGCACAGCCACCGAACCGACGTAAAAATCCTCTTTTAAAAAAAACTAATTTGACAGCTGAAGTCTGTCAAAAGACGGCTGTAATTTTAAAAAATCACGATAGCAAAGACAGAGCTACTACAATTGCTGCCACCTCGCGGCGCATTCTATTATATGCACAAATTGTTATTGCTTTTGATTGTTACTGCTGCCATTAGCTGTTTCTCTGTTTATCTTTCTATAGACATGACGACTGGCCCAAATCCATCAGTGTTTGTCTGTGTCTCTTTCCTGTCAGCTCAGACCCCAGTCGGCTAAGGCAGAAGGCCGCCCATCCTGAGCCGGGTTCTGCTAGAGGTTTCTTCCTGTTAAAAGGAAGTCGTTCCTTTCCACTGTCGCCAATTGTGCTTGCTCAGGATGGGGGATTGTGCTGAACTAACAATTCAGCCCAATCGGCTGGTTTCTTAGATAGAAATGTTTTATTATTAATTGGTTTACTTTTCTTTGAAATGCCTAGAAATGACGTTGTCATAAACTGGCGCTTTATAAATAAATGAACTTGAACTTGAAAAACATCATCTCTTTTTAGTTTTATTTTTAGTTACAGTGGGGCAAAAAAGTATTTAGTCAGCCACCAATTGTGTAAGTTCTCCCACTTAAAAAGATCAGAGAGGCCTGTAATTTTCATCATAGGTATACCTCAACTATGAGAGACAAAATGAGGAAAAAAATCCAGAAAATCACATTGTCTGATTTTTAAAGAATTTATTTGCAAATTATGGTGGAAAATAAGTATTTGGTCAATAACAAAAGTTAATCTCAATACTTTGTTATATAGCCTTTGTTGGCAATGACAGAGGTCAAACGTTTTCTGTAAGTCTTCACAAGGTTTTCACACACTGTTGCTGGTATTTTGGCCCATTCCTCCATGCAGATCTCCTCTAGAGCAGTGATGTTTTGGGGCTGACGCTGGGCAACACGGACTTTCAACTCCCTCCAGAGATTTTCTATGGGGTTGAGATCTGGAGACTGGCTAGGCCACTCCAGGACCTTGAAATGCTTCTTACGAAGCCACTCCTTCGTTGCCCGGGCGGTGTGTTTGGGATCATTGTCATGCTGAAAGACCCAGCCACGTCTCATTTTCAATGCCCTTGCTGATGGAAGGAGGTTTTCACTCAAAATCTTACGATACATGGCCCCATTCATTCTTTCCTTTACACGGATCAGTCGTCCTGGTCCCCTTGCAGAAAAACAGCCCCAAAGCATGATGTTTCCACCCCCATGCTTTACAGTAGGTATGGTGTTCTTTGGATCCAACTCAGCATTCTTTCCCCTCCAAACACGACAAGTTGAGTTTCTACCAAAAAGTTCTATTTTGGTTTCATCTGACCATATGATGTTCTCCCAATCCTCTTCTGGATCATCCAAATGCTCTCTAGCAAACCGCAGACGGGCCTGGACGTGTCCTGGCTTCAGCAGGGGGACACGTCTGGCACTGCAGGATTTGAGTCCCTGGCGGCGTAGTGTGTTACTGATGGTAGCCTTTGTTACTTTGGTCCCAGCTCTCTGCAGGTCATTCACTAGGTCCCTCCGTGTGGTTCTGGGATTTTTGCTCACCGTTCTTGTGATCATTTTGACCCCACGGGGTGAGATCTTGCGTGGAGCCCCAGATCGAGGGAGATTATCAGTGGTCTTGTATGTCTTCCATTTTCTAATAATTGCTCCCACAGTTGATTTCTTCACACCAAGCTGCTTACCTATTGCAGATTCAGTCTTCCCAGCCTGGTGAAGGTCTACAATTTTGTTTCTGGTGTCCTTTGACAGCTCTTTGGTCGTGGCCATAGTGGAGTTTGGAGCGTGACTGTTTGAGGTTGTGGACAGGTGTCTTTTATACTGATAACGAGTTCACACAGGTGCCATTAATACAGGTAACGAGTGGAGGACCGAGGAGCCTCTTAAAGAAGTTACAGGTCTGTGAAAGCCAGAAATCTTACTTGTTTGTAGGTGACCAAATACTTATTTTCCACCATAATTTGCAAATAAATTCTTTAAAAATCAGACAATGTGATTTTCTGGATTTTTTTTCCTCATTTTGTCTCTCATAGTTGAGGTATACCTATGATGAAAATTACAGGCCTCTCTGATCTTTTTAAGTGGAAGAACTTACACAATTGGTGGCTGACTAAATACTTTTTTGCCCCACTGTATATATATATATATAAACAAAATGAAACAGTCTCTGTCTGTGGGGAGATTCGTTCCGGTTGGATCTCGTCAATTCCGCATTGACAGGTGAAGACGACCTATCAGCCTGACTCAGCCGGCAATCTTTAGCCCCCGAGGCTTTGATTCCAGGGTCCTACTATGACTCTCCAGGCCACCGGTGGTTTCAGGTGTTGTCCTCGCCAGTCAGCGGCGGAGTATGTTGAGATCCAGGTCTCAGGCACCAAGATATGTTAGAGTTTTTCTAAGTTATTAAAGTGAGGTGAAATTAACACACAGACAAGGAAGTGAATTTTCAGCTCTGCAGAGGAGAGACACAGTGCCCGGCTGTGGACAGTGTGACTCTGACTTCCTCTTTGTGCGGTGTCTTTTTATTTTCTCCATGTGCAGGAGATAAGCCAGAACCATTTGTTCTAGCAAGATAAAATGGAATCTGCTTAACCAGGTCATGCATTCAGGTCATGATCAGACATAAGGATTAACATTAAATCTTAACTGTATGTTTGTAGCAATAATAAAGTTATTGTCATGTATAATATTGTGAAAACTCTATCATCTGTGTCTGGAGGATTCGGAACAAATATCCTGATCCACATGGACAATACACAGGTTTCATCCCAAGCAGAGTCTAACTTCCTTTGAAGTCAACCAATGGCTGTTAACTTGAATACTCATTTTTTTAAATTGCTAAAATTTCTGGTTCCACTTTTTATCTACATTTACAGTACTCTGTTGTTTTTGTCAAATATGTCTTGTGTTTTACTACTTCAAGATTCTTCTGGTTTTATTTATGTTACGATGTAAAAGTACAAGTTTAAGAAAAAGATACAATTGGGTTGTCTTGTTCAAAACAACAATGTTAAACATTTGAGAATAAATGAAATTTTTATTTCAAACGTTTCTGGATTTTTTTTACATTTCTAGAAAGAAAAGAACAGTTTATTAACATTAAGGAGACACTTTTTGTATGTTGGATCGCTTAGGAGATGATCGACTTTTCAGTGCAGGGGAAGTTTACATCCTGAAAAACAGAAAAAAAAACACAAATAAGAAACATGAGTTTAAAGGAGAACACCCGTTTTTTGCAATTGGGGCCTTATTTATTCTGTGAGATGTGTTTTACTCGTCATCAGTGGTACTTTTTTGCGATTCGGATTCGTCTCGGAGATTTTTGATTCACACGGCAAACACCTAAACGCCAATAAACGAGAGTCAGTTGGGCGAATCCGAATCGCAAAAAAGTACCACTGATGACGAGTAAAACACATCTCACAGAATAAATAAGGCCCCAATTGCAAAAAACGGGCGTTCTCCTTTAATACTTGTTTTTGACAAAAAAGTAAGATCACATTCAAAAGCATTTCTTATAAGATTTTCTTGTAATTATTTGGCTTCAATACATTCATGACTCATATGTAACATCTCCTGTCGCCAATGACAGTAGAATAAATGTTATGTAATATTCCTTATGTCTTGAACAGGGAAAAGTGCTGCTTCTAGAAATATATTGATGGATACATTCTCCAAGAACTGATAAGTAATCCTTTGATACAAATAGGGTATATGCAGAAATCTGGAAGTTAATTTTAAAACCTTAGAAATGGTTTCTAAGGTCTTTAGCAAGACCTTCAAGAGGCCCTTCCATTAAAAATGTTTTTTTCTGAGGTTTCTGTTGAATATTTTAGCTCCACATGTGTTCTTACCTTCATAGTGGGTGGGAAAACAGGTCAACCACTTCTCTTTAAGTTTTTATCTCTCAAACTACGCAGGTGACTGTAACACCCAAGTTCTCCCGTGTCCAAACGGCCTGTATTTGTTTCGTCACAACTCCTTTGTTCGTTAGTATTCGGCTGCTTCTTCAGTTAAAACCACGCCAAGCATGCAGCTCACTAAAAAGCTTTAGCATAAGACGTAGCAAACAGGAAGACATGACGTCTTACGTTGCCATGCGCAGGGAACAGTATACCTTGTTCTCATAGGCTAGTTTGTTAGCCAATCTGAGTCCAGCAAATTCGAATAATGAATAGGAATGAGCTGCTGCCGAAGGAGTTGAAGCAGCCTGACGAAAGGAGCTGGAACCACCCAAATTTTAATGCAGACAGATTGAAAGGTCTGTTAATAAGTGTTTCCTGAGGTTTTTTAGATATGACATGTTTCATATTACTGGTTAATACTTAATAAATAACCACAAAGTCCTGAAATTTGTATGAAGTGGCCTCTTTTATACATTTTAAGACCTCACCGCCACTTCAAGCTTGAACCATTTACATCATCTTCGAACTTTACAGTTTTAGATGTTGATAAAGACTATAGACCACTTCTGACTGCCTGCCCACTCTCATGCTCGCAGAGGAAAATTTAGAAACGCCCCCACAAAGGCCTACTTTTTATGTACCTGTTAATTTTTTGATAAATATGACTAAATTCACACTGTTTCAAAATGTTTTTTTGATTCAAGCTGCTGCAAAGCTAGTTAACAAAAATTAATGCTAAAGCAGTGGCAGCAATTTTTATTCATTTTAAAGCATCCTAATTGTCCCAAAATTAATTTATTACCTTCCTAAATTTGTTTTATAATAGTTTGATCATACAATGTTTCAACTAGTGTATTTTAAATTTGGCAATATCACATAAAACCTACAAAAATTTACTTTACATCTTGCCAAATACACTAATAAATATAACCAGTAACAATAGAAATTTGACTAGCCAGTTACTATAAAGTCAAATACAAATTCCATGAACTAATGGGCAACTCAATTTTGAAATTACCATCTAAAATAAACGTAAGATTGACATTAGAATAAAAAACAATCTATTAATTTATGTCAGTCATTATATGTGATACCTTTATTCAATGTTGGTGACTGCAGACAAAGTGCAGCTCTGAAGGTCCATCTCCTCAACTCCAGGAATACAAAGGTCTTCCACACTGTGATATTACACTTGCGTTATTAGGAGTATTAGACCTTAGATAATAATGATTTTAAATAACAGTGTCTTGACCCTTATGACACTTAAGTGTAAAGCAAAATACTACCATATTTACTTCATTATGTATGTATTTTTAATAAAGAACATGGCTATGTAAACAAGGTCTCTATAAGTATGGATTTAAATTATGACTGGAGGACCTGGTGTTCTTTTTTTTTTTGTCCTTAATTTTCCTGATGTTCAACAACTTGTTCAGAGTATTTAATCCTGCCCAACTTTCTAAAGATAAATCAGTTATTTATTTATGAAAATAAAAAAAAAATCTTCACTTATTGTGGAGAATATATGACAGTGTGGGAGTAAGGGTCTATGTGGAGACTGAAGCAGACGGACAGAGAATATGTAAAAAAAAAAATAAAAAAAAATAGGGACAACAAGGATTGTGTCACGTTGCGGTGAACTCCAAACCGTACCCAGACTTCAGACCAACACAAGATGTGAAGGTAAGTAAAAGGTTTATTTACAAAGGTGATGATGATAAAGTTGACGAGGAAATAACAGTCTGTTAATGATTGTGCAAACAGGAACTCAGGCAGGATCTGGGGACCTCGGGAGGCGCTCTAGCGGTGGAGGAGAAGACAGGTTAGTGATGCGGTTTCTGGGTTGATGATGAACAGTACGGTGTGCTGGGAATGTGCTCACAGACTTACTGTGGTTGTAGATGGGATGAAGCCTGGAGGAGGACTGTGGGAAACAGCAGTGGTGGTGGTGTGTGTCCAGTGGCGGCAGTGATGATGATGATGAGAGTAATCCAAAAAAGAGCAACTGACGGTGTTGTTGGTGGAGGGTGGACAGAGCCACGACGAGGACCAGGGCAGGCGTGGAAGGATCCAGGAGGAGAAACAGACAAACCAGGGACAGGAGCGGACGTGAGACGCACATCAGAGACAGGAGCTGGGTCCTCCGAGTTGCACGGCAGACGGCCAGTGCAGGAGATAAAGGCACCCAAGGACTGGAGTCCAGATCCAGTGAGGACAGACAAGGAAGAGAGGAGAAGGGCGAGGTAAGTAGATTCAACTACATTAATCACGAACTGTGTAATAAGGCCTAACGTTACCACGTTGAGAGCAGAAAAACTGGCGTCTGTCTCTGGTTCCTCCAGGGCTTTTAACCCAGCCCGGGCGGGGCTGGGTAATGAACCCCACCAGTGCCTGATCAGCTGGATTCGTCTCAGCCGCTCTGTCACACCCTGCATAGACAAGGTTAGATTTCCAAAACACAACACACCACTCGCCAACTGCTGAGACCTGAAAGTACCCCCTCCCCCTTAACCGACGCCTCCTGGCGGCCAAGCCGAAGACTTAGACGAACCTGCGGAGACAAGAGCAGAGGCACTGGAGGAGGAAGGACGGGAGGTGGAGGGGACAGAGGAGGGACTACTGGAGGTGGAGGGAATGGAAGTGGGAGGATTGTAGGTAGAGGGGATGGAGGTGGCACTAGAGGCAGAGGCGGCTTCGAAGTCTGTGATGAGGTCTGGGTCGAGTATGAATGATTTGGGGACCCATGAGCGGTCCTCGGGGCCATATCCTTCCCAGTCAACGAGGTATTGATGACCTCAGCCCCGTGGATGGATCCCCACAATACGGCGGACTGGGTATGCAGGGTGACCATCAATGATACGGGCAGGAGGTTGGGGGGGTCTGGAGGGGATCAAAAGGGGTTGTAGTAATCCGGCTGGAGGTTGATGTGATAGTTTGTTCCGGTTGCAGTCGGAGCAGGCGGCGATGTAGTCCAAGACATCCTTATTAAGCGGCGGCCACCAGAAGTACCGCCGGAGCAGTCCGATAGTCCGACTGACTCTGGGGTGACTGATTCATCTAACTGAACTTCTGTAGTCTTGAAGGAGTTTTTTATATAAATCAAAACATCACCTCCTCTCCCCGTAACCCTGTCCTTTCCATAGCACTTACAGTGGGGCAAAAAAGTATTTAGTCAGCCACCAATTGTGTAAGTTCTCCCACTTAAAAAGATCAGAGAGGCCTGTAATTTTCATCATAGGTATACCTCAACTATGAGAGACAAAATGAGGAAAAAAAATCCAGAAAATCACATTGTCAGATTTTGAAAGAATTTATTTGCAAATTATGGTGGAAAATAAGTATTTGGTCAATAACAAAAGTTGATATCTCAATACTTTGTTACATAGCCTTTGTTGGCAATGACAGAGGTCAAACGTTTTCTGTAAGTCTTCACAAGGTTTTCACACACTGTTGCTGGTATTTTGGCCCATTCCTCCATGCAGATCTCCTCTAGAGCAGTGATGTTTTGGGGCTGACGCTGGGCAACACGGACTTTCAACTCCCTCCAGAGATTTTCTATGGGGTTGAGATCTGGAGACTGGCTAGGCCACTCCAGGACCTTGAAATGCTTCTTACGAAGCCACTCCTTCGTTGCCCGGGCGGTGTGTTTGGGATCATTGTCATGCTGAAAGACCCAGCCACGTCTCATTTTCAATGCCCTTGCTGATGGAAGGAGGTTTTCACTCAAAATCTTACGATACATGGCCCCATTCATTCTTTCCTTTACACGGATCAGTCGTCCTGGTCCCCTTGCAGAAAAACAGCCCCAAAGCATGATGTTTCCACCCCCATGCTTTACAGTAGGTATGGTGTTCTTTGGATCCAACTCAGCATTCTTTCCCCTCCAAACACGACAAGTTGAGTTTCTACCAAAAAGTTCTATTTTGGTTTCATCTGACCATATGATGTTCACCCAATCCTCTTCTGGATCATCCAAATGCTCTCTAGCAAACCGCAGACGGGCCTGGACGTGTCCTGGCTTCAGCAGGGGGACACGTCTGGCACTGCAGGATTTGAGTCCCTGGCGGCGTAGTGTGTTACTGATGGTAGCCTTTGTTACTTTGGTCCCAGCTCTCTGCAGGTCATTCACTAGGTCCCTCCGTGTGGTTCTGGGATTTTTGCTCACCGTTCTTGTGATCATTTTGACCCCACGGGGTGAGATCTTGCGTGGAGCCCCAGATCGAGGGAGATTATCAGTGGTCTTGTATGTCTTCCATTTTCTAATAATTGCTCCCACAGTTGATTTCTTCACACCAAGCTGCTTACCTATTGCAGATTCAGTCTTCCCAGCCTGGTGAAGGTCTACAATTTTGTTTCTGGTGTCCTTTGACAGCTCTTTGGTCTTGGCCATAGTGGAGTTTGGAGCGTGACTGTTTGAGGTTGTGGACAGGTGTCTTTTATACTGATAACGAGTTCACACAGGTGCCATTAATACAGGTAACGAGTGGAGGACCGAGGAGCCTCTTAAAGAAGTTACAGGTCTGTGAAAGCCAGAAATCTTACTTGTTTGTAGGTGACCAAATACATATTTTCCACCATAATTTGCAAATAAATTCTTTAAAAATCAGACAATGTGATTTTCTGGATTTTTTTTCCTCATTTGTCTCTCATAGTTGAGGTATACCTATGATGAAAATTACAGGCCTCTCTGATCTTTTTAAGTGGGAGAACTTACACAATTGGTGGCTGACTAAATACTTTTTTGCCCCACTGTATATCCAGGAACATCTATCATTGAGGTGGGAATTCTACAGTACAGCCATGTCTCACTTATGCATTTATTAGAACCAAGTAACAGAATTCTAATTTCATCACATTTTGGGTACACACTTATAATATTAAAATAATTAAATACCCCCCCCCCAGAATGCCCTTAGGCTTTACTGTAGGATTCTAGATTATTTTAGCATGATTCACTGTTTGAAAGAATAGATATTGTTTCTGCTTTTTTATTCCTTGTAACTACAGGATTTTTATATTGTCCTTGTTTGAGCGCCTATTTATGGCTTTATGCCATTCCCCCTGGGTCCCCCGGCTCTTGCGCTTGAACAGTCTTCCGGACTGAGCGTCCATGGCTGCCTCCCTCCGGGACCCCCCCAACAACCTTCGAGACTGTCCGCCACCCTAGGCAACACACCGACCTGTATCAGAGACTCTTCCCAGCTCATCGATCCAATCCATCCCTCCCCACTCCAGCGCTGCCTGTGCCTCCTCCGTCGCCACGCTGAAGCCCAGGCCCAATGCTGGCAGTGTGAATCTGCGGCGTGCAGTCGGTATTCAGTCCAGGATTAAGATGGATGTCTCCTGCTAACAGGACCAGGAAGAAGAGATATATTATTGTGCGTCCCCTGTCTTTTCCCCTATTATCCAGTTTTGTCTTGGTGTGCAATGGGCCTGGTACGTGCGCATTTCCAAACTTCAGAAGTGAGTAGTAGATAGTAAAACACCCATATCCAAAGTTATTCAAGTATGGCATATGGCACAGAGGACTGTCAGGGTCGTTTTTTGGGATTCTCAAGACAAGCGAGCCAAACACTAGCAGCAGAAGCAGCCACACCAAACAGGTGAGTAGGAAGCATGAACGTGGCGCTGTTTGTTTGCTCCATGCCATGGGCATTTAACTTGTTGATGTTTCCCCAGTTTCTTGCTTGAAGCTTCAAGTTCATTTGTTTTCTAAAACTTCAAATGGGTTTTTTCTTTTTCCAAGTTTGTTACTTTGTCCTGAACCTGACGCGGAACCAGCCGGCGGCTGTTTCTCCTGCTGTGACATGGTAGAGCGGCGAACGCTCCCAGCAGTGGTGTGCTGCTGTTATATGTCTCAGTTTTTCAGGAGCACAGAAGCCAAATAAATGTGGACGTCCGTATGGCTGGAGAGACAGTCCAATCATTCTTTCGGGCCGAACCATTTGATTGGTGGATGTTTTTAGACAAATACGGGAGAACCACTTAATTATTTTTTTCGTTTCTTTTTTAATCTTAACAAC
This sequence comes from Pachypanchax playfairii, assembly GCA_006937955.1. NCBI lineage: Eukaryota > Metazoa > Chordata > Actinopteri > Cyprinodontiformes > Aplocheilidae > Pachypanchax > Pachypanchax playfairii. The sequence continues at coordinate 49,473 of SSNP01000098.1, forward strand.
ATATTTTTCTCCATGCTGTGTTACAACATTTTTAATGGGAATGAAAAAAAACATGTTAAGCTAATTTGTTATGCAAATCAAGTATAGCAGCTTTAAGTGGTTCTCCCACATTTGTCTAACAACAAAAACATAGCGGCAGAATCTCACGTATCTCACGCAGGGAAAGCCCCAGCCAATCACATTGACCATCTATGTTAAAGGAAGCAGGACTCCGGTAGACAATATAATACTCTTTCTGCACCTCTTGTTAAATGAGACATTGACAGATTGGTATTTTTCTTGTTTTTCTCTTCTCTAGGAGATCAAATTGTTGGTGGGGACAATTCAATAATCGCTGGCTATTGGTGGGGACATGTCCCTTCCTTCCATGCTAATTCTACACCCTTGTCTTATTTGCACCAAATATGACATTTTTAAAGAAAAAATACTTTACAGAACAATGTGATGCTGTAGTACATGTAACATGTAAGGATATAATTACATGATTTTAATAATAATACATTGTGATATAAATTGGGCTGGTCTGAGGCATGAAACTCCAGTACTGAAAACGAGTCCCGCTCAGGCCCTGATGGGATTCCCTGGAAACTCCTGATAAATTTCCTGAAATCCCTACCCTGCACATGCTGAGTCCAGCTTCGGGTTTCAAAAAGCTGGATGCCGATGTCAGCATAACAACTACGGATAAGCCAGATAGTCGTTTCAAACGAGTACTTGTTACGGACAATGCACTTTTGCCGAGTCCGAGCACTTCACGAGTTTTTTTTAGAATTATTCGTATCCGTGCTAAAAGAATCCTCATTGGGTAGCAACAACTACTGTCTTCACTCTTCATGCTCTGTGATTGGCCAGTCACACACAGCGCCCCCCCGCCACCGACACACTGCAGCGAGGAGGTGCCTTTGCTCTCCCCTTTCACACACAGACAAATGGCGACAGTGACTACTTCTCTTGCTTGCTTGAGTTGACTGTACAAGTTTGCATTGCTTGAGTTGACTGTACAAGTTTGCATTGCTCTCATCTCTGTACTTAGTTTTCTTCAGCTCGTCTCTATCTCGGTCTGTATGGTATTTATTTAAAGTTACTTCTCGAACTTATTTTGTGACATACGTGGTGCATGTGACAAGACAGGCCTGACAACGGTTCGTGTCGCGTGGATCAGTGCCCCGAGCTTCAGTGCGGGACAGTTTTTTTTTAGGTTTTTGTCTTTCTTGTTTTTTATATTTAAAGTTACTTGATTAACTGTTTAGCAAGGTACTGTCGTGCTGAACTCATTACCACAAACAACACAGACCTCGTAGTCAGCAATGCATGTTCTTTTATCCCTGGGTCACCTATAATATTGAACAAATTCACACAAGAGAATCATGTCGGCGTTCTTGTCTGGTCTGAGACAGAGGAGGTACTCTGCCCACAATCTTTTGACTTCAACACCTTTTATTCAGTTTTACAGAGATACACAATGCCAGATGCTCACAGCAGATCACCATCAATCAAGTAATTCCAGCCTTTCCAAGCATTCCATTTCTAGACCTTTGACCCTCTAAAACTCTTGGACACCTAATGAATCGTGTCTCCAGTCCTCCTCCCTGCGAGATGATCTCTTGTCTTCAGATGCTTCCTTCTCCACATATAATATGCATGTAGCAACTTAATATTAAGCTAGTAAATACTTAGCTTTTAAAATATTACACCACAACTCCCCCTTTGGAACTCTCTTTGAGAGTTCCATTAAAGACACTGTCCTCTGCTGGATGTAGTAAATAGCTCCGTTTGACTTACACAGAAGTCAAACACTCACTCAAAAATGGATCAGTATACAATTAAAACCATGTGTGGGCTCAAGGGCCTTAACTGATCTTGACTTGAACCCCTAAGTGTGAACGAGTTTAAGCGTGCATGGCATTTGTCAAAACAACACCATAACGGAAGAAGGTTCTGTTTCGAGAATATACAAATCCTTTAAAGAGCACTCTTCACCTCTGAAATGGAGGTAGAGGCGTATTTTACTTAAACAGATCAAAACACCTCCCCTGTGACCCCCAGGGTCATCCAAATCGGTCAGGGGTACTGCAGAACCAGAGAATTTCCATTAAGGTGTGGGTTTTGTAACTTACCCTAACATAGACATAATAAGAAATAAAATAAGTGTTTGGATGCAAACTATTCCTTACATGTAGTGAACCCTCTTTCCGGCGATCGTGAAAAGACCTGCCCCACCTCAGGTTCTGTGCCATATCTCCAGAGGGCCCTGTGTAGTGCACAAATGGAAATCTCTAACATTCATTCTATATGTTCAACAAATCTAAAAATTAACCATAATGGCTTAGCAGTAACTCTTTATACTAGATAAGAAAAGTAAGCTTCCCCTAAGCACAGCAAAAATACCGGTCTACACATCGTGGGATCAGTTAATGTAGAACCTGTCTCCCTTCTTCATCATGTGATGACGATGTCACTCAGTTGACTCCAGGAATCACAGCACTGTGATTAGGTTGGAAGACAAGACAGACAATAATTCTTCTTTAAAATTCTACGTTCCAACTCATTCACTGTAGAACAAGTGTGAATCATGACTCTAAAAAATCTTTTTTAAAAAGTTTAATATTTGAGACAAATTAAGCTACATTATTGAGTTTCCTGTTAACTAATAAAACTTTGTCAGGTCAAATTTAGTTAACTTGGTTGTTCTTATCTCAGGGTTAAAGACAAATCTATCAATATATAAAATTGATAAAAGAATGAAAACTACATGCTAAAACAGTTTAGATACTGTTCATTACTAGTGATTAGGTGTTCAATCAGGGGGGCCGCCCTCGAGGAGGACCTCCAAGGGGGAGGGGTAGATCTCAGTTTCGGTCCCGGACACAGCAGCAGCCTGACGGCTGCTGGAACTGTGGCAGCCCTGATCACATGGCACGGGACTGCCCCACCTCTTCCGGTAGAGGAAGAGGGAGGGGTGGAAGAGGCAGAGGAGAATTTACAACACAAAGACCTGCCTACAACAGAGATGCTTCTAAGAATGGAGGTACATTTGGCCCAGAGGATTGGTATCATGATTGACTATCTGAACCTCCTGATCATACAGAAACTGTTAACATTTGTGGAGTCTGGGAACTCTTAAATGCTCTAACAGAAAAGCCTTATATTACCCTTGAAGTAAATGGCCAAAATGTTTCATTTCTCTGTGACTCAGGTGCTTGTAAAACTGTCATTAATTTTAGAAACCTAGGATTACAGAAATCAAACATATGGGTAAAATCAGCAGATGGGTTGACAAACAAAGGTCCAGGTTCAGGTGTGCCTAAGGGGAAAATAGCATTACATAAATAATACATATATTTTTTGGGTAAATTAATGTCACACAAAAATACACATTGCCTGAATGGCAGATCAAAAATAGGGGGAAAAGTTGAAGAAGCAATTGTGTTTTAGTAAAATATGAAACTTAAATAATTTTAAGATTAGAATTCAAAATAAGGTACTGCTCCCTTCTGAAGCTGTGAACAGAGTCATAGACAGTCCTTAGGATTTCACACTGACCTAGAATTCTTCATTTGGATGGATAAAACTAACTCCGAATAATTGATATACTGAGAAACCAAATAATGTTTTGTTTCCTTATTACTTTGACCAGACGTTCATGAATAAAGTCTGTCTTTAAATTGTTATTTGGGCTACAAGCAACCTAAAAGGGGTTTACTTTGTGGTTTGGTTAAATGTCAGACAGTATTAATATATCCTTAACTAAATAACCTGGCTGTGATTAATCCATTGAAGTGGGTTCTGTCTATAACTTTAATGTCTCCTATTTGACTTTATTGATACAGCACTCATTATTATTATTTCTTTCCAACTAAAATGAAAAAATGAAACCTTGAGAACACAGAAATCAACTGGAACTCTCTTGTTGTGACAGAATTTGTGTGAAGAATTTGTTATCACAGCTGGTTTAACAAAAATATTTGTTCCTTTTCAAACTGAAATTACTTTAAAGGGAAAACCTTAATTTGAAAATGGGTGGAAGTATTTTAAACCCAAATATTTTAAAATCCGCTCGATCTCCAAATTTCAATAATTTCAGGTAAATAAACAAAGAATCTTGTTTTTTGCTCTTTAGGGGATAAGACCAACAAATTAAAGGCAGTTTCAACCAAAGAATAATATCATGTAGCCAAGATCTGAAAAACAAATGTGGGAAGCAAAAGGGGCGTTCCTCCACTCAGATGGACTGTATAAAGTTGCCTTGTACCACTTTAGTTTTTATAGAAGCTGAAACTGATTGTGTGGAGTAGAATTAACATGGAATGTTATAATGTGTTGAGCTGAACTAACATGGAATGTTATATTTTTACAGAAGCGGATACTGAATGTGTTGAGTACAGAAGCTGAAACTGAATGTGTTGAGTAGAACTAACATGTTATGTTACATTTTTACAGAAGCTGAAACTAGATACTGTATGTTGAGCTGTAATAATATGGAAACTGACAATTTTTTTAGCATTTATATTTGTGTGTACTCGAAATTACTAATGATAGCTTGTTTGTGTCACGGTCTGTGTTATAAGTGTTGGACCCAAATGCAGGAGACAGGAGCCAGGAACTAAATTAAACACTTTATTAATAATAATAAAATAAACAGGCTGACTGGGCAGCAAACAATGAGAAAACAAACTTACTGTGGGAGACGGGAGCAAAGAGGAGGAAAAAATCCAAAAGTGAGACAAGCAGGAAATCTTTGACGAGCACCAGACAAAGGAGGAAACTAAAAGTGCAGCCTTTATACAAACTGAACACAAAGGACTAACGAGACATAACAGGACACAGCTGAGGAGACAGAGAGAGAACAAGCCAGTGAGAGACACAAGGGAAACAGAGAGCACAAAGGATATCCAAATAAAAGCAAAACAGGAAGGGCTGAACAGGAGGACACAAAGGAGCAGGAGGAGCAAATGGCCCAAAACAAACCTATAACTAAGCCCAGAGGAAAACAAAACCACAGATAGAATAAATGAGTAGGAGAAGACATACTAAATGGAACTAAAACCCCAGGATCAAAACAGGACCCCCCCCTTAATGGACGGCACCCGACGTCCAAAACCAAAAACGGGTGGGAGGTGGGAGGCCAGGCGGGCCAAAGCTGGAACTCAATAGAAAAAGGCGTTCAAACACAAAACAAAAATCAGGCTAGAGAATCAAGTTCAGAGCCTGAGCCCCAAGTTCGGGGAGGGGAATAGGCCGTAGTGACAGCTGAGTCAAGGGCCTAGCTGGAGGCCAGCTGCAGCAATAGTCTGGAGGGCGGCGTGGAGGCCACGAGGCAAAGCGCAGAGGTTCTGGAGGGCGGCCTGGGCACTGCGAAGAGAGGCACCTGGGCCGTCGCCGATGTTCTGGAGGGCGGCCGCTGCGATGAAGAGCTGGCGGGCGGCCTGTGAGCCATGAGGAGTGGCGCCTGGGCCGATGCCGATGTTCTGGAGGGCGGCCGCTGCGATGAAGAGCCGGCGGGCGGCCTGGGAGCCATGAGGAGTGGCGCCTGGGCCGACGCCGATGTTCTGGAGGGCGGCTGCTGCGATGAAGAGCCGGGGGGCGGCCTAGGAGCCGAAGGACGAAGAGGCGCCTGGCGTGCGGCCTGGGAGCCGTGAGGCGAAGAGGCGCCTGGCGTCTGGAGTGTGGCCTGGGAGCCGCAAGGCGAAGAGGCGCCTGGCGTCTGGAGTGCGGCCTGGGAGCCGCGAGGCAAAGAGGCGCCTGGCATCTGGAGTGCGGCCTGGGAGCCGTGAGGCAAAGAGGCGCCTGGCGTCTGGAGTGCGGCCTGGGAGCCGCAAGGCGAAGAGGCGCCTGGAATGCGGCCTGGGAGCCGCGAGGTGAAGAGGCGCCTGGCGTTTGGGGTGCGGCCGCTGCTTCTGGCGGGAAAACGGCCGCTGGTGCCGGATAATGGAGGTCTAGGTGGTCTAGGAGGTCTAGAACTGGAACCAAATGAATGGCCACTGGAGACTGGAACTGGGCCCACCGGATGGCTGGAGAGACTGGAACTGGAACTGCAACCGATGAGTCTTGAGCTGATGGAGGAATGTCGCGGACGGCGACGTCCCCGGACCCCGGCGTGGGAGGATCCTCTTCACGGACGGCAACGTCCTCTGACCCAGGTGGCGCTGTTGGAGCACAGTCACGGACGGCGACGTCCCCGGACCCGGCGTTGGAGGACCGTCGCGGACAGCGACGTCCCCGGACCCCGGCTTTGGAGGACCGCCGCGGATGGCGATGTCCTCAAACCCAGGAGCAGGACAGCAGTTGGCCGGACCCTCTGGTGGACTGGAGCCCGGACTGGAACCCGGACCCTCTGGAGGACTGGAGCCCGGCCTGGAACTCGGACCCTCTGGTGGACTGGAGCCCGGCCTGGAACCCAGACCCTCTGGTGGACTGGAGCCCGGCCTGGAACCCGGACCCTCTGGTAGACTGGAGCCCGGCCTGGAACTCGGACCCTCTGGAGGACTGGAGCCCCGCCTGGAACCCGGACCCTCTGGAACCATGGAGCCGGACCCCTCAGGGGCACTAGAGCCTGGAGCCGGCGTAGGAGGGCTGTCACGGGCCGTGACGTTCTCGGACCCTGCTGGCTGGTTGGGACCCTGACGCTGGTGATGCCGTCTGGGTCGGGACCGCTGGGGCTGGCACTTGACCGGCCCGATCTCCTCCCCCTGCGCCTCCCTCCACCTTCCCCTCCTCCAGGCCAGAGGGACAGAAGTCCTCCCAGGGGAAGGAAGGAGAGCAAAGATGGGTAGGAGGCAGGTCCATGATGGTGGGTTGGTCGGTGACAGGGTCAGGCCCAGAAGCGGCTGGTGTGGACAGGCGGACGGGGCTGCTAGAGGAAGAGGCAGCGGACAGGGCCGCTGAGGAAGGGGAGGCGGACGGAGCCGCTGGGGACAAGGGAAGGCTAGAGCAGGGTTTAGGAGCCTGCTCCAGCGAGTGGCAGCTCTCCAATGTCACTGTGACCATTTGGGTTTGGCCTTTGAAGTGACATCTGGTCGTAAAAAGGGGGTGTTTTGGGTGAGACCAGGAGACATCCCGTCTCTGCTCAAACAACACAGAGTGCTTTGGCATGCATTATCCAAACACAAAAAGATTTATCTTTTGATAGGGAGGCAAGAAAATGGTGGACTCCAAGCTCTGGTGTCCTGACCTTTTAGTGGTTTACAGAGGAAGGCTTATTCCTCCTCATCAGATGATGTCCAGGAGAGGCAGAATTCTAAACACATCAGCATTTGCTCTAAATTATCTCGGCAAGGTGTGTGAGCTTCAAAGGGCTCTCAGACCAGATTCGGACTAAAGACTGCTTTCACAGTGGGGGTCTTTGACTGAGTTTTGGTGAATAGTCGTAAAGTGTCGAGAATGACACAGTCCATTCACAAAAAGTGGTGATCCTGGGTCCTTTTGTTGTTCTCAGGAATGTGAAGCTAAGGTTCTCACATCACAGAGATAGTCACTGATACACACGATCTTCTCCAATTTAATTAATCAGAAATGAGGCTGTTGATGCGTCCTACAAAAGATAGCTTGTTTGTGTCACGGTCTGTGTTATAAGTGTTGGACCCAAATGCAGGAGACAGGAGCCAGGAACTAAATTAAACACTTTATTAATAATAATAAAATAAACAGGCTGACGGGGCAGCAAACAATGAGAAAACAAACTTACTGTGGGAGACGGGAGCAAAGAGGAGGAAAAAATCCAAAAGTGAGACAAGCGGGAAATCTTTGATGAGCACCAGACAAAGGAGGAAACTAAAAGTGCAGCCTTTATACAAACTGAACACAAAGGGCTAACAAGACATAACAGGACACAGCTGAGGAGACAGAGAGAAAACAAGCCAGTGAGAGACACAAGGGAAACAGAGAGCACAAAGGATATCCAAATAAAAGCAAAACAGGAAGGGCTGAACAGGAGGACACAAAGGAGCAGGAGGAGCAAATGGCCCAAAACAAACCTATAACTAAGCCCAGAGGAAAACAAAACCACAGATAGAATAAATGAGTAGGAGAAGACATACTAAATGGAACTAAAACCCCAGGATCACAACAGTTTGTCACTCAGAAGTTTAAGTAGAAAAAAAATCTGGGATTACAGTGCAGGAGTTTACTTCTTTGATTTGCTTACAAACTTTTCCAGGAGGAGAGATGCTCATCATGATCGATCAGGCCTTCCTGGGAATGTGACCTTTTGTCAGTTTTTTTTTCTCTCAACTAAATGTTTTGAACATTGTCTTGCAGGAAATTTTGGGTATCACTTTTTACAAATGATTTTCTTAAGATGTTCTGGTGGGTTTCATCATGTTTATGGGATCCACGTATTGCCTAATGTTGACAAGTGACAGTTACATGGATGCAGGTGAGTTCATTGTATTCATTTAAATTTCTTTTCTAAAATCATTCCGATGATTAACATGCAATGTGCTTCTGAATAACCTGCTGCACTAATTTATACATTAATTTGAGACTAACATTGGGAGATTTCTCGAGTCGGATGGTAAGCCAATTTGACCTCTCCTCCTGTTTATGCATGCTCGCCTCCACTGTTGACCCGATGTAGGGAAAGTTATAACCTTTCTTTTGCAGCATTTTGTTTGTTGTTGGTGCGTCTCAGAGTCCTGGTACCAGAGCTGGTACGAGACCGGGTACTGGACCTGGTGCAGGACCTGGTACTTGACGTTGAACGAGACCTGCTACGAGTCATGACACATGGGCTGAACGAGTGACCCGAGGTGTCGTGATGATGTGACGCAGGATGCTGATGGAAACAAAGGTCCTTGAAAGATCCTCTGAAGGATGCTTTCACTTCTATTGTCTGGATTCGGAATCAGAGGTCAGATTTGAAAAGCGTATCTCTCAACCACGGAGCATAATAATCTCTGAGATCACGCTTTGGTAGGGTTCTCCTAACCCCCCCACCCACCCGTTTTTTTTGTTGTTTTTTTCCCCCTGCAAGCAGGAGGATGTGAGAAATACAAGTGGAGATGGAGCGACCACATCTCCTAACATCACTAGTGATCCTAACATCGAGGACCTCGTGGGTTTGAGAAGGACTTATTGTGAAATATTGTAACATTTATTGTAACATTTATTTATTGTATGTATTCATAACATTTATTGTAAATAAATACAGTTTTATTGTGTGTGTTTTAAACTGTTTTTCCAGCATCTACAGTCTGTTTAACTGTTTGTTTAATTGTTGCAGCCTGATATGAAGAATTTGCTCCTTGTAGAAGTTTTCGGATGCTTCTATTTACTAGAATGATGATTCTTTTAGGTGTGAGCAGGGGCGCAGATAGGATTTTGAGACTGGGGGGGACCCAGCTGTCAGCCAATGATGGTTAACAAAGGTCTACATAATCAACAATAGCAGTATGTGTTGAAACTATTATTTGTCTGGAAGCCGGTCCTCCACCAAAACTTCATGCTTTGAGCAAAATATCTTTTATTTAAACACTTTTGTTCAAACCGAGTACACAACATATTTACATAAAAAACGTGTATAAAGGCAGACATTTACTGTATAGTAGCAAACTATTGAAGGTTTTGAAAACATTTTATCTTTAAAACCAAGAACTACCTGGACTGCAGCACACAGACTGAAAAACATCCACACCATCGGCATTACACTACTGGCCAATTTCTTGCCTGTGAAGCCTGTCACCTTCTCTTGGTGGATATGGCACATGAAAGCATTTGTGCATAACTTACATGTACTTAATTTGACTTAAATTTACAGCAACATATGTACATAAATTACATTAATTTACATGCAAAGATATGTATTGTCTTGAAACAGACTAAATGAAAGAGCCAAAAACATCATTTCATTACCAAGTATATACTGCTGGGCAATGTCCTGTTTGTCCAGCCTGTCCAGCCTTTCCTGGTGAATGTGACACACAGCAAGGCCATTGATCCTTTTTTGAGTCATGGTTGATCGCAACCATGTTTTCAATCTGCGTAACCCACTGAAACTGCGCTCTGCCTCAGCAGATGATATGGGGACTACCATCAACAATCTCACTAGTGTCTCTACCTGATCAAATAGGCCACGGACTTCAGGGAGCATTTCTTTCAAAGCTTGCACAGCATCTGCAGTTGTGTTTATCTTGAACTTGTTTTTAAACATGGCCAGTTGGACTTTCAAGTCTTCCTCTTTTAGTTCGGATATTTGCGCACTGCTGTGTCATTAAAAGTGGAAGTCAGGAGTGAGTTTTCCAGTTCTTTTAACGTTTGAATGCCTGGTTGCATAAACCTCTCAGTAATTTGTGTATCTGCTGTGTCTAGGACACGATAGAACTCTACTCTGTAAAACTCCACAGCAGATCCAGGTGTGTATGCAGGAGCCTGACCAGAAAACCTTTTAGGGGGCCTATGTATGCGGGGCAGATCAATGGGTTCTAGAGATAGACTGTCACATTTGCCCTCTGCATCATTAAAGACTGCCTCAAAGTGTTCTGTGTTTCTTTTGGATTTCAAGCTGACTTGGACTAAAGAGACTGCAGAGAGCATGCCTTCCAGTGTCTGAGTCTTTTTCTGGAGAGATTTGTTTAAAACCTCTAGTTCACTGATCACATCTAAAGCAAGCAGAATTCCGAGTACAACATTACCCTGCTGCAGTCTAACACGTAAGCCCGCTGCCCTGCTTGCAGATTCAGAATGACTTCCAGCCATCTCATCTAGTGCACTTAGCACCATGCCATATTGGCTGAGAGCAGCATGGATAGCAGGTGAGCGTACGGTCCACCGTGTGGGACATACAGGCCTGATTGACAGGGCTGGACCTTCCCCTTCAGCTGCAGCAATGGCTTTAAACATCTCTTTGAGCTTACTAGACTGTCCAAAAAATGTTCCAAGGTCATGTATGCAGTCAAGTGCATTTCGCACAACACACGATGCTGAGCAAGCTTGTTGTGTAACTAGATTGGCACAATGTGCTCCACTGTGTATATATGGTGCAAGTGGCTGTTTTCGCTGAATAATAGCCTGTGCACCTGAGTACTTCCCAAACATATTTAGAGCTCCATCATATGCCTGCCCTCTAAGGCCCGATATTGGCAAATTCAGCCTCAACAGAACATCTGAAATAATCTTAGCAAGGTTTTCACCTGTTGTAGAGGTTGCTTCATACAATCCTATGAAGTCTTCATGCACCAAGAAATCAGTGTCAACCCAAGGAAAGCACATCGCCTCCTGCTCAACACCAGAGACATCCCTTGTGCCATCCATAATAATGGAATACTGCAACACGGGTAAGGAACGGATTTCATCTGCAATTTTCTTGAAAGTTGATGTACTCATCAAATTTATCCGCTCATTTTGACAGTCCCAGGATGTGTACCCCCCTCTTTGAAGATAACCACTTACTGAATGACTGATCGTTTTCAGCTTTGTATTTCAGAAGCTGGTTTAAGTTACCTTCATGATGTTCATGCCCTCTAAATGCCAGTCCCTGTCTTGCCAGAAAGATTTCGCCCCTGATTACCTTTAACAGGTTGGCTCTGTTTTCTGCCTGCTGTGTACTCACTGCACTGCTCAAATGTGCAGTAACTGGCCTGTTTTCATATGCAGCTGTTGTAACAGCCAGTTTGTGACCCTCTGATTTCTCATGTATGGAAAATTTTTCAAGGGCTTTTTTCCAGTTTTTAAATCCATGATTGACAAAGGCTGGGTCCGTACTCTTAGCTTGTACTGGTTTGCCTGTCTTGAAGAATTTAGAGCAGTGAAAACACAGAACACCATCAGTATCCATACAAACATGCAGCCAGGG
>SSNP01000098.1:61270-145612 GCA_006937955.1 Pachypanchax playfairii
TTTTCTCTCAACTAAATGTTTTGAACATTGTCTTGCAGGAAATTTTGGGTATCACTTTTTACAAATGATTTTCTTAAGATGTTCTGGTGGGTTTCATCATGTTTATGGGATCCACGTATTGCCTAATGTTGACAAGTGACAGTTACATGGATGCAGGTGAGTTCATTGTATTCATTTAAATTTCTTTTCTAAAATCATTCCGATGATTAACATGCAATGTGCTTCTGAATAACCTGCTGCACTAATTTATACATTAATTTGAGACTAACATTGGGAGATTTCTCGAGTCGGATGGTAAGCCAATTTGACCTCTCCTCCTGTTTATGCATGCTCGCCTCCACTGTTGACCCGATGTAGGGAAAGTTATAACCTTTCTTTTGCAGCATTTTGTTTGTTGTTGGTGCGTCTCAGAGTCCTGGTACCAGAGCTGGTACGAGACCGGGTACTGGACCTGGTGCAGGACCTGGTACTTGACGTTGAACGAGACCTGCTACGAGTCATGACACATGGGCTGAACGAGTGACCCGAGGTGTCGTGATGATGTGACGCAGGATGCTGATGGAAACAAAGGTCCTTGAAAGATCCTCTGAAGGATGCTTTCACTTCTATTGTCTGGATTCGGAATCAGAGGTCAGATTTGAAAAGCGTATCTCTCAACCACGGAGCATAATAATCTCTGAGATCACGCTTTGGTAGGGTTCTCCTAACCCCCCCACCCACCCGTTTTTTTTGTTGTTTTTTTCCCCCTGCAAGCAGGAGGATGTGAGAAATACAAGTGGAGATGGAGCGACCACATCTCCTAACATCACTAGTGATCCTAACATCGAGGACCTCGTGGGTTTGAGAAGGACTTATTGTGAAATATTGTAACATTTATTGTAACATTTATTTATTGTATGTATTCATAACATTTATTGTAAATAAATACAGTTTTATTGTGTGTGTTTTAAACTGTTTTTCCAGCATCTACAGTCTGTTTAACTGTTTGTTTAATTGTTGCAGCCTGATATGAAGAATTTGCTCCTTGTAGAAGTTTTCGGATGCTTCTATTTACTAGAATGATGATTCTTTTAGGTGTGAGCAGGGGCGCAGATAGGATTTTGAGACTGGGGGGGACCCAGCTGTCAGCCAATGATGGTTAACAAAGGTCTACATAATCAACAATAGCAGTATGTGTTGAAACTATTATTTGTCTGGAAGCCGGTCCTCCACCAAAACTTCATGCTTTGAGCAAAATATCTTTTATTTAAACACTTTTGTTCAAACCGAGTACACAACATATTTACATAAAAAACGTGTATAAAGGCAGACATTTACTGTATAGTAGCAAACTATTGAAGGTTTTGAAAACATTTTATCTTTAAAACCAAGAACTACCTGGACTGCAGCACACAGACTGAAAAACATCCACACCATCGGCATTACACTACTGGCCAATTTCTTGCCTGTGAAGCCTGTCACCTTCTCTTGGTGGATATGGCACATGAAAGCATTTGTGCATAACTTACATGTACTTAATTTGACTTAAATTTACAGCAACATATGTACATAAATTACATTAATTTACATGCAAAGATATGTATTGTCTTGAAACAGACTAAATGAAAGAGCCAAAAACATCTCTCCGTCTTTCATTACCAAGTATATACTGCTGGGCAATGTCCTGTTTGTCCAGCCTGTCCAGCCTTTCCTGGTGAATGTGACACACAGCAAGGCCATTGATCCTTTTTTGAGTCATGGTTGATCGCAACCATGTTTCCAATCTGCGTAACCCACTGAAACTGCGCTCTGCCTCAGCAGATGATATGGGGACTACCATCAACAATCTCACTAGTGTCTCTACCTGATCAAATAGGCCACGGACTTCAGGGAGCATTTCTTTCAAAGCTTGCACAGCATCTGCAGTTGTGTTTATCTTGAACTTGTTTTTAAACATGGCCAGTTGGACTTTCAAGTCTTCCTCTTTTAGTTCGGGATATTTGCGCACTGCTGTGTCATTAAAAGTGGAAGTCAGGAGTGAGTTTTCCAGTTCTTTTAACGTTTGAATGCCTGGTTGCATAAACCTCTCAGTAATTTGTGTATCTGCTGTGTCTAGGACACGATAGAACTCTACTCTGTAAAACTCCACAGCAGATCCAGGTGTGTATGCAGGAGCCTGACCAGAAAACCTTTTAGGGGGCCTATGTATGCGGGGCAGATCAATGGGTTCTAGAGATAGACTGTCACATTTGCCCTCTGCATCATTAAAGACTGCCTCAAAGTGTTCTGTGTTTCTTTTGGATTTCAAGCTGACTTGGACTAAAGAGACTGCAGAGAGCATGCCTTCCAGTGTCTGAGTCTTTTTCTGGAGAGATTTGTTTAAAACCTCTAGTTCACTGATCACATCTAAAGCAAGCAGAATTCCGAGTACAACATTACCCTGCTGCAGTCTAACACGTAAGCCCGCTGCCCTGCTTGCAGATTCAGAATGACTTCCAGCCATCTCATCTAGTGCACTTAGCACCATGCCATATTGGCTGAGAGCAGCATGGATAGCAGGTGAGCGTACGGTCCACCGTGTGGGACATACAGGCCTGATTGACAGGGCTGGACCTTCCCCTTCAGCTGCAGCAATGGCTTTAAACATCTCTTTGAGCTTACTAGACTGTCCAAAAAATGTTCCAAGGTCATGTATGCAGTCAAGTGCATTTCGCACAACACACGATGCTGAGCAAGCTTGTTGTGTAACTAGATTGGCACAATGTGCTCCACTGTGTATATATGGTGCAAGTGGCTGTTTTCGCTGAATAATAGCCTGTGCACCTGAGTACTTCCCAAACATATTTAGAGCTCCATCATATGCCTGCCCTCTAAGGCCCGATATTGGCAAATTCAGCCTCAACAGAACATCTGAAATAATCTTAGCAAGGTTTTCACCTGTTGTAGAGGTTGCTTCATACAATCCTATGAAGTCTTCATGCACCAAGAAATCAGTGTCAACCCAAGGAAAGCACATCGCCTCCTGCTCAACACCAGAGACATCCCTTGTGCCATCCATAATAATGGAATACTGCAACACGGGTAAGGAACGGATTTCATCTGCAATTTTCTTGAAAGTTGATGTACTCATCAAATTTATCCGCTCATTTTGACAGTCCCAGGATGTGTACCCCCCTCTTTGAAGATAACCACTTACTGAATGACTGATCGTTTTCAGCTTTGTATTTCAGAAGCTGGTTTAAGTTACCTTCATGATGTTCATGCCCTCTAAATGCCAGTCCCTGTCTTGCCAGAAAGATTTCGCCCCTGATTACCTTTAACAGGTTGGCTCTGTTTTCTGCCTGCTGTGTACTCACTGCACTGCTCAAATGTGCAGTAACTGGC
Organism: Pachypanchax playfairii; assembly: GCA_006937955.1. Lineage (NCBI taxonomy): Eukaryota > Metazoa > Chordata > Actinopteri > Cyprinodontiformes > Aplocheilidae > Pachypanchax > Pachypanchax playfairii. Next base: position 64,634 of record SSNP01000098.1, read on the forward strand.
CTGTTTTCATATGCAGCTGTTGTAACAGCCAGTTTGTGACCCTCTGATTTCTCATGTATGGAAAATTTTTCAAGGGCTTTTTTCCAGTTTTTAAATCCATGATTGACAAAGGCTGGGTCCGTACTCTTAGCTTGTACTGGTTTGCCTGTCTTGAAGAATTTAGAGCAGTGAAAACACAGAACACCATCAGTATCCATACAAACATGCAGCCAGGGATACTTCTCATACCATGCTTTCTGAAATGTCAGTGTCCGGTCTTTGAGCACTTGTTTTGGTATAACTTGTGGATCAGGTTGATTTGGCTCTGTGTATGTCATTAACAGATTTTCATCTCCCACTGTGGTGTCTCCTGTCCCTCCTTGCTTTGTCTCTGCCTCTTCTGTCTCGATCACTGTCTCTTCTGCCTCATGCAGTCTCTTTCTGCTGTGCCCCGATACATCCTGTCCTGAATGGCTTGAGCCTGCCTCACTGTTATCAGGAACTGCCTGTAAGCCAAAAGGATGTTATCATTTTTAAGTGTTATCAGTAATTAATCAAAAATATTCTTTTAAATATATCAGTCACTAAATAAATAAATATATATATATATATATATATATATATATATACACACACACACATCTATCTATCTATCTATCTATCTATCTATCTATCTATCTATCTATCTATCTATCTATCTATCTATCTATCTATCTATCTATCTATCTATCTATCTATCTATCTATCTATCTATAAGACACCCAACTTACATTCCTGTTTAAAAAATTTATTATTTTTTTGTTCTGTCATTTTGTGCTTTTGTTGATGTGAAATCACCACTGTTCAATAGTCGACCTACCAATATCTCTGCTGCTTCTTCTGTCTGTATCACTGTCTCTTCTGCCTCATGCAGTCTCTTTCTGCTGTGCCCTGACACATCCTGTCCTGAATGGCTAGGAACTGCCTCACTGTTATAAGGAACTGCCTGTAGGCCAGTAGCATAATAACATTTTTAAGTGTTATCAGTAATTAATTAAAACATAATGTTAAATATTATAACATTTATTGCTCACTATATAAAGTAAGAAAAAGGTTTCAAAGTTAATCTCCCAGTCTAAAAAAGTTTACTTTACAGTTAGGATTCTTTCGGAGAAGATTAATGCTGGGATTTTTTTTTTTTTTTTTATGTCAGAATAGCTAGGATACAATGCAGTGCAGAATACAAGTAGGACCTACTTACATTGTTAGTATTTTTAAAAAACGATGTTATTGTTTTTTGGTTTTTCATTTTGTGCTTCACTCGACTTGAAATCTCCCGCTGCTCTAAGGTAGTAGAGCAGCGATAACCGCGACAGGCGCAGGTGGCGATTTCTCCGTAGGACCCTTGTGGTATGTTCAATTGAACGGCGTGTGTGGCGGAAGTTTGAGTTCGGATCAACATATAATGCCATGGTAAAATGATATGCACTTTGCAGCCTTTCAGATGCGCAACTAAGCTTGCTAGTGTTTACCAGTACATAAGCAGCAGGTATCATATGGGAAGATTAATTCAACTTCCGAGTAAGAGATCGGACTTCATGGCGAAAGATTCTTACTTGAATTCTGGAAATTCCAACTTTTCTGTATAACAGAAATGCACCGTTGGCTGACTAGCACAGGCGCCGGGCTTTTGATGCGCGCTCCGATAGTTATTCATCCTCTGTTAAACTACATCAAACGTAGCCTTCACTTAATTCTAACGTTATTGCTCAAAATCTAAATGAAAGATAAGCTAATAATAATAGTCAAAAAATACCTTTATATAAAGAAACTACATTTAGCTAAATTGAAATACATTCAAATCTTTTAACTTTTTAACTCTTTCAACTTTTCCAACTACTTCAGCTCTTTTCAACTTAGAAACTCCATGTAAATGTTTCAGCTGCATTTAACTCGTTTGTTTCAGCTTCCAACATTCACACTGCATTTCCGCAGGAAATGCAATTCATCTAGTTAGTGTGAATGCTGGAAGCATTCACACTGTATGTTTTTCTGTTTCTCTTTATTCTGACTTCTTACTACTTATTATTATATCTCCGTACGTTTTTTGGCATCTAACTCGTCCCAAATTCCTTCAACTACTTTGCTTTTCAACTACTTCAGCATACTTTAACTTAGAAACTTCATTCAACTTTTAAACAAGTCACAAGACATTCAGCTATTGTCGTATGATTCAGCTTTTTGATATCTTTTACGGTGTTTGAGAAATCACAGTTTAAGTTTTTTAAACTTTTCAACTCGCACACCTCAAATCTGACATAAATGAATGGAAAAGATAGGGAGGAGATGTGGACTTTGCGTGCTTCTGGAACCCACAACAGGAGAACCGTAAGGCCTAGAGAAATAAGAGTTACATCATCTGAAAGCAGACAAAAATCCCTGCGTTTTGATGTATAATTTGTGAGTGTATCATGGACCGTGTGGAGGCAGGAGGGAGTGGTTCGCTTAGGGAACGTTTACTTCAGACAGCCACACACTCTAACGCCAGAGTGGGAGGTCCTCATTTTTAATTTCCAAAAAGCCAAAAAGAATGTCCCTTCACCCAAACCATTTATGGTACACACACAAATTATACATCAAACAGTGGGGATTTTTGTCAGCTTCACAACAGTGTAACTCTCATTTTTCTAGCTGCTATGGTTGTCTCACAATGTGGCCTAGAAGCAGGACTGGTCCCAGAAAACTCTCATTGACTTCCATTCAAAAAATCATCTCTTTCGTTCTCTTCAGCAGCTAAAGTACAACATGTTCGCATCGTCATTTCTGCCAAACAGAAGATTGTAGAAAGCTGAAAATTTACATGAATGGGCTCCAAAGCCTTCTGTCACCTACAGTTCAAGAATTCTTTTGATAGCTGTTATCGTTTTTAAATGGCAGCTTCCTGTTTGGGAACATGTATTTTGCCTGGGGAAAATACTTTATTCATTTTTGTAATGGCGAAAAGGCGTTTCGCCATTTCGCCTGTATTAAGTTATATCATGGGATGTTCCATATATGGGCGTGTGTTTCCTTTTCTCACACACGCATTGGGGCCTTCTGCTGTACAGAGTCTGTGTGTCTCTCATTCAACTGTCTGTTCATATGTCTATCTGTGCTTCACTCTGTCTTACAGTCTCTTTTTCTGTATAGCCTTCTGAATTTATCAGTCAGTTTTGAATGAATGCTTTTTTTGATATTAACATGATTTCTGGTTTAAAATGCTGACTCATTTTCGATATCTATTTAAGTTCAACGACCCTTATCATCTCTTTATGGGATAAAATGTCACTGCACTTCCTTTTTTCAATTAATTTTGCTTAAATGTCAACTGTTTAAGGGTTCAGTTACAAATGGCCTTTTACTTTACAAACACAGAGATCTTTTTGATAAACACCTGCTGTTAGACTGTGAGCAGCCTGATACAGCTTTATCTGTCTGTCTGTCTGTCCATTAAAATACATGCAAATCTTAACTTTTTATTGTTTTCAACTTTTTTAACAACGTCAGGACTTTTCAACCTGAAGATTCCACCTTCAGATACTGATATATCTTCACCTTTAAAAAATATTTAAGTTTGTGAACCCCTTCAGCTTCATTGAAATACATACAACTCTTTAACTTTTGAACTCTTTTCACTTTTCCAACTACTTCAGCTCTCTTCACCTTGAAAACTACATCTTTATATATTGATATATCTTAAACTTTAAAAAGTATTTAAGTTTGTGAATTCCTGGAGCTTCATTGAAATACATTCAACTGTTTCAACTCTTCAACTTTTTAATTCTTTCAGCTCTTTTCAAGTTAAAAAAAAACGTTTTCAGCTGCGTTTCATTCATTTTTTTTAGCTACCAGGAAGAAATTTTTCGGCCTGTGAAAAGATTAACGTGGTCGGCAGTTACACTCTAACTGAACATTCCATTTGAACGTTCCATTGGAGGTCTGGGGATTTTGTATGCATAAATAATACATTAAACTGATATGATTGGCCAGGAGAAGTTGATAATAATGTTTACATCAGGTTTCATGTTACCATAGCAACAGAATTCACAAAAAAACATGAAACCCTGTTAAAATGGCACATAATAGACACAGTAGTATCTGTTACCCATGTAGTATATTAAAGAAGTCTGCTCGATCATTAGAAGTGAACCATCATGTCAAATTCAATTTTTGGGTTACCATGGCAATCACACTGAGTCTAAATCCCAGTTTTTTATGGATTACTGTGTAAATGCTTTTTATGTTTCTATCTTTTCTCTCATAACTGTTTTAAAGCTTCTGACCTTCCACTTTTCTGCTTTGTGTCATTTCATATTATTTTAGACCATTTTAAACTATTCAATAAAGAATGCGTTTTGGCACTTCAAATTGGTAAATACAAACAAAAAACAGATACAAACTAGATGAATTGCATTTCCTGCGGAAATGCAGTGTGAATGCTGGAAGCTGAAACAAACGAGTTAAATGCAGCTGAAACATTTACATGGAGTTTCTAAGTTGAAAAGAGCTGAAGTAGTTGGAAAAGTTGAAAGAGTTAAAGCAGAACTAAGTAAGTTTTTTCACCTCAATAAATGTTTTCTAGAGTCCCTGTGGGGGTAAACAAGGACTTGGCGGGGTGATTCGTGGGTCCCTCTCCTCCCTCCGGGGTCTGTGTCCTGAAAGCAGCACTTGCAACTTTCAGTGGATCGGACCCGACTAATCTCGCGAGAACAAACCTGCTTTACGGCACTCACACTCACGTACATAAATACGAGCATAAAGCCCTTGCCGTTGTTAGCAACGCCACCCTTAGGAGCGCAAAGATGACAATAATACTCACCTGTCGAGACATTTTCTTGGTTTTGTTTTTCTTTCTTCTTGCAAAAGCGTTCTCTGCGCGTTGTTGTTGGGGGGGCGGCGGCGGGGTNGGGGGGTCTGCGGCGGCGGGGGAACGTTACGACAGTGAGCTTTCACAGGGGACCAGTAGGGGGAGAGCGAGAGCAAAACTTACTTAGTTCTGCTTTAAAAAGTTAAAAGATTTGAATGTATTTCAATTGAGCTAAAAAGGGTTAACAAACTTTAATACTTTTTAAAGTTGAAGGTATATCAATAGCTAAAGGTTGAGTGTCCAAGTTGAAGAGAGCTGAAATAGTTAAAAAAAAGTTTAAAAAGTTAAAAAGTTTAAAAAACTGAAAGATTTGAATGTATTACAATGGAGCTAAAAGGGTTCACAAACTTAATTTCTTTTTAAAGTTGAAGATATATCAATATCTAAAGGTGTACTATAAAAGTTGAAGAGAGCTCAAGTAGTTAAAAAAGTGAAAAGAGTTCAAAGGTTGAACGATTTGAATGTATTTCAATGAAGCTAAAAGGGGTTCACAGACTTAAATACTTTTTAAAGTTGAAGGTATATCAATAGCTAAAGGTCGAGTGTTCAAGTGGAAGAGAGCTGAAGTAGTTTAAAAAGTTTAAAAAGTTGAAGAGTTGAAAACAGTTAAACAATTATAATGTATTTCAATAAAGCTAAAGGGTTCACAAACTTAAATACTTTTAAAATTTATCCCATAAAGAGATGAGAAGGGTCGTTGAACTTAAATAGATATCGAAAATGAGTCAGCATTTTAAACCAGAAATCATGTTAATATCAGAAAAAGCCTTCATTTAAAATTGACTGATAAATTCAGAAGGCTATACAGAAAAAGAGACTGTAAGACCAGAGTGAAGCACAGATAGACATATGAACAGACAGTTGAATGAGAGACACACAGCCTCTGTACAGCAGAATGCCCCAATGCGTTTGTGGGAAAAGGAAACACACGCCCATATATGGAACATCCCCTAATATGACTTGATACAGGCGAAATGGATGAATACATGTTCCCAAACGGGAAGCCGTCGTTTAAAAACGATAACAGCTATCAAAAAAATTCTTGAACTGTAGGTGACAGAAGGCTTTGGAGCCGATTCATGTAAATTTTCAGCTTTCTACAATCTTCTGTTTGGGAGAAATGACGATGCGAACATGGTGTACTTTAGCCGCTGAAGAGAACGAAAGAGCTGATTTTTTGAATGGGAGTCTGTGAGAGTTTTCTCGGACTAGGCCACATTGTGAGACAACCATAGCAGCTAGAAAAATGAGAGTTACACTGTTGTGAAGCTGACAAAAATCCCCACTGTTTGATGTATACTTTGTGTGTGTACCACAAATGGTTTGGGTGGAGGGACATTTTTTTAGGCTTTTTGAAAATTAAAAATGAGGACCTCCCACTCTGGCGCTAGAGTGTGTGGCCGTCTGAAATAAACGTTCCCTGAGCGAACTACTCCCTCCTGCCCCCACACCGTCCATGATACGCTCACAAATTATACATCAAAACGCAGGGATTTCTGTCTGCTTTCAGATGATGTAACTCTTATTTCTTTAGGCCTTACGGTTCTCCTGCTGTGGGTTCCAGAAGCAGGCAAAGTCCACATCTCCTCCCTATCTTTTCCATTCATTTTATGTCAGATTTGAGGTGTGCGAGTTGAAACGTTTTAAAAACTTAAACTATGATTTCTCAAAAACCGTAAAAGATATCAAAAAGCTGAATCATACGACAATAGCTGAATGTCTTGTGACTTATTTAAAAGTTGAATGAAGTTTCTAAGTTAAAGTATGCTGAAGTAGTTGAAAAGCAAAGTAGTTGAAGGAATTTGAAGAAATTTGAAGAATTTGAAGCGATTTCAATGTATTTCAATGGGGCAAAAAAATTCACAAAAAGTTGAATAACTTAAAAAGTTGAAGAGATATCAATACCAAAAGTCAAAGCTCCATTGTCCTGAACAAGCTGAACAGTTTGATATATAAATTGTTGAAATCGGTTGAAAACTGTGGGACGAGTTAGATGCCGAAAAACGTATGGAAAAATGGAGAAGGATCTTCCAGCATTCACACTAATAATGGGGGTCGACTAAGATGGCGCTCTGAATGGATGTGTTTCGCTGAGCTCCGCAAACCGAACTGTTTTCTACAAAGGTAAAGTGTGAACAAACGAACTTTTTCACTTAGTCCACATTCCACGTCTCTCAGGCTCTCTGGACACCTTCGCTGATAAAAATTAAACCTCAAGATAAGAGAAAGAGCGACACCAGAAAATCGCTTGCTAGCAAGTATGCTGCTGACAAGGCTGCAGCGTTAGCTCCCGCTGAGCTAGCAGACACGAGCAACGTGCTCATCAACAACATGCACGACTACCTAGAGACAGATACGGAGATGCCGAAGGTCACATTAATGGAAGACGATTTCCCACCACTTCCCGTTACCCCGGTTAATTCACCTGCACCCAAACTCAGGCGAGTTGAAGACACAACTGCCGCAGTCCTCGCCCAACTTTCCGCCCTCTCACAGCTGATTAACAACCGGTCGGATGCCCTGGAAAAGATGGTCAGCGATAACTCCATGGTGATTGCCAACGTGAAATTGGCAGTTACAGAAAACGCCAAACAAATTGCTGGTGTTAAAGAATCCTTTGATGCTGTTTGTGCTGACGTGAAAAGCATCAAAGAGAGAGTTGACCGCTGTGGATCGCTGGTTAAGGCTTGTAATGTAAACACCGACAAGACTGAACAGCGTGTTTCTCAGATGGAGACATACTCGCGACGCTGGAATCTTAAACTCTTAAACGCTTGGAGGAGAAGGATCAACAAGATCTGTGGCAGGAGATCATCCGGGTGTGCCAGGCTCTGCTTCCAGAGGCCAAAGCCAAGCTCCCAGATGCCATAGACGTCGTCCACCACCTCGGCCCCAGGAAGCTCGGGAAGCAACCCAGAGGTATCATCATGCGCTTCACCTCCAGATTCTACCGGGATGCCGTGTGGCGCGCTGCAAAGAACTCCAGCTTCCTGAAGAACCAAAACCTGAAATTGGGGGAGGATCTGTCGGCGGAGGACAGGGAGAAAAGAAAGAAGCAGTGGCCCATTGTGGAAAAGGCACGGAAAGATGGCAAACCAGCTTTCTTTGTGGGCGGTCGTGCTTTTGTGGAAGGAAAAGAAGTTTTCCTACCTTGAGGCTTTATTGGTGAAACAACTTCAGTATACAGTATATAGAAGGTTGTCTCTTGTCTCACTATATGATTTAGTCGGGCTTTATTACCTGCTATTTATGTTACTAAATCAAAGTTAGTTTTTGGAGCAAGGGAAGGTGAGAAATTCTTAACATTTTATCATTCATAGTGTGTCAATATGTTTGAACATTATCTTTTATGGCGGTGTTAATGGCTTTTTAAAGCTGCTTATCAGCCATACGTTTATACTTTTCCTCTGGTTAAAAATAGCGAGAGAACAAAGGGGAAAAGGTTATGTTCAGGCTCTCCTTGCAAGGAATTTTTTCTGTCCTTTTTTTCTGTTTTTGGAAATGTTCACATACTTTTATAAGGTTTGCTGTTCTCAGCCCTATGCTGCCACACTTGTTGAGACCTAATCCTTTCTACTTTTTATACACGCATTACCATTTATCTGGTCTAGTTTTCTCTTATTTTATTTATTTAATCTTTTCCTTATGTCTTTGTCCATTATTTCTTTAAACACAAGAGGTTTGCGAAACAACCTTAAACGTAAAGCTATCTTTTTATACTGTAAACAGCTTAATACTGATTTTTGTTTTGTACAGGAGTCACATTCAGTTGAACAGGATGCCAACTTTTGGAAATCACAGTGGGGAGGGGACCTATGGCTGTCTCATGGATCTGAGCGTTCAGCAGGTGTTTGCATTCTAAAAAACCGCTTTAATGGAAAAGTTTTACATTCTGAGTGTGACAAAAGTGGTCACTACATTTTTTTTATTCTGGAATCTGCGAATGTGAATTACATTATAGTTAATGTTTATGGCTTTAACTCACAAACGGAGAACAACAGTTTTTTTTATATTTTGGAAGAACGACTTTTTTACTGGTTATCGAAATTCCCAAGATCCTTCATTGTGTTGGGTGGAGATTATAATACGGTGTTGGATAATAGTTTAGACAGGCTGCCTGCTAGGAAAATGGACTCCTCTAACTCTTATATGAAAACACTCTTACATAGTTTTCATTTAACTGATATATGGAGAGATACTCACCCGTTACAGAAATTATACACATGGAGCAATAGAACACTAACAAGGCAGTCTCGTATTGATTTCTGGCTCATATCCAAAGATCTAAAAAATGCAGTTACAGACATTTTACCATCGCTGCTCTCTGATCATAAGACTATTCAAATTGTCATTCCTTCATGCTCTCCCTCTTCTCAAATCAAATCAAATCAAATCAAAATCAAAAATACTTTATTAATCCCCCAAGGGAAATTCAAGTGTTGTTGTAGCTCAGTTATTCTTCAGGGAGCCAAAGAGAGTTCTTGCTGTGGACAGGAAGGATCTCCTGTAGCGGTCTGTGCTGCAGCGGATTATGAAGAATCTTCTAACTGAAGACACTCTGTTGTTGAGTTACTGTGTTCTGAAGAGGATGATGTGGGTTTTCCATCATGTTCTTCATCCTCCTTTGGACAATCAACTCAAGAGACTCCAGTTCAGTCTCCATGACAGAACCAGCCCTCCTTATCAATCTGTTCAGCCTCCTCGTGTCACATACTCTGATGCTGCTTCCCCAACAGGTAACTGCAGATGTGATCAGCTGACAAACTCCTCTTCTTTTTTCGCTCCTCTTCAAATCTCTGTCTGTCCGTATTGTTTGAAAGCCAGACAGAGACACACTGGAGTCCAGGATATGTCCCTTTAGCCATGTCTCAGTGAAACACATGATGCTGCATTTCAACAGAGTTTCAAGTTCATCCATTTTGTTAGCAAAGAGATCTTACATTTGTCAATATGACTGATGGAAGTGAAGGTTTAAACTTCCTCTTTCTCTCTCTTCACTCTGCTCCTGCTCTGCATCCATGTCTTCTTCTTTGAGCTCATCAGGGATCCAGACTTTCAATTTGAGGATTATTTCAGCCTTAGAAATGTCAGTTAGCTGCTCTTACTTGTAAACAAGTCTCTTGTTGCAATGGTTACGCATCATAACAAGTGGCAAAAAAGTGACAAATCCAGCAAAAAACTCGATCAGCACAGCACCCAAATCAGAAGAAAAGTATTTAGAAAATATTTCCAGAAGAAAAAAACCATCAAGAAATACTCAAAAAGAATAAAAAATGCTAGCAAATGCTAGCTAAGTCACAGAGCTACTCCAACAAGCTGCCACCAGTTATAGCGCTATTCCGGAATTCTCCTAAATCTTCTTACTGGAAATTTAATTGTACAGTCCTTAGACACAAGGAAGTAACTTCTAGGATTGAGAGATTGATCCGGTTTTACTGGAACAAAGCTCAGAGTGAAAATCTTTATAGCAATAACTGGGAGTTATTAAAGTATGAAACTGCTAAATACCTTAGGAAATACAGTAGCGATTTGGCTAAAAAGAGAAGAGCAGAGGAAAACGACACTATAATTAAAATTACATCTTTAACCTCTAAGTCTTTCGATGTACTCACTGAGTCAGAAAAGGTGGAGCTTTCTAACCAGCAGCATAGGTTGGATGAGATATATAAACGAAAAGCAGAAGGTGCTTTTGTTAGATCTCGCCGTAAGTGGCTTGAAGAGGGTGAGCATAATTCTGCTTATTTCTTTAGTTTAGAAAAACGACAATATATAAACAACTCCATTCAGAAATTAAAAATTGATGGTTCAGTTACTGATGATCCAAAGAAAATAGCCAAGTATTGTTCTGAATTTTACAGTGATCTTTACACCTCAAGATATAGTCCTCATGATGCCTCCAGCTTCCTTAATACCATCCCTAATATCAGTCAAATTTCTGAAGCAGATCGTGACTTTTGTGACACCTTGATTTCACTGAATGAAATAACCAATGCCATTAATCATCTAAAAATTAATAAATCACCTGGAACAGATGGCTTTACTGCTGAATTTTATAAGCATTTTTCACTGTGCCTAGCCCCATTTTTGAAAGAAGTTTTTGCTGAAAGCGTTGATAGAGGTTCCTTGCCCCCTACTTTGAGTCAGGGTCTAATTACACTTATCCCTAAGCCCAAAAAAGATCCTCTCTTATTAGACAATTGGCGACCTATCTCCTTATTAAATAATGATTATAAAATTTTTGCTTTAATTCTTGCTAAAAGGCTGAAATCAATTCTGGACTCTGTTATTGATGAGAGCCAATCAGGATTTATGCAAAATAGGCATATTTCAAATAATGTAAGATTGATCTTAGACATATTAGCTTATGAGCTTATTCAGGAAGACAGCTTTATTCTTTTTTTAGACTTCTATAAAGCCTTCGATTCTTTAGAGCACAACTTTATAATGGAAACCTTAAACAGATTTGGTTTTGGTCAATTTTTTTGCAGATCGGTCCAAACTCTGTACACTAATGGAAATAGTTCCATCAAGTTACAGTGGGGCAAAAAAGTATTTAGTCAGCCACCAATTGTGTAAGTTCTCCCACTTAAAAAGATCAGAGAGGCCTGTAATTTTCATCATTGGTATACCTCAACTATGAGAGACAAAATGAGGAAAAAAAATCCAGAAAATCACATTGTCTGATTTTTAAAGAATTTATTTGCAAATTATGGTGGAAAATAAGTATTTGGTCAATAACAAAAGTTAATCTCAATACTTTGTTATATAGCCTTTGTTGGCAATGACAGAGGTCAAACGTTTTCTGTAAGTCTTCACAAGGTTTTCACACACTGTTGCTGGTATTTTGGCCCATTCCTCCATGCAGATCTCCTCTAGAGCAGTGATGTTTTGGGGCTGACGCTGGGCAACACGGACTTTCAACTCCCTCCAGAGATTTTCTATGGGGTTGAGATCTGGAGACTGGCTAGGCCACTCCAGGACCTTGAAATGCTTCTTACGAAGCCACTCCTTCGTTGCCCGGGCGGTGTGTTTGGGATCATTGTCATGCTGAAAGACCCAGCCACGTCTCATTTTCAATGCCCTTGCTGATGGAAGGAGGTTTTCACTCAAAATCTTACGATACATGGCCCCATTCATTCTTTCCTTTACACGGATCAGTCGTCCTGGTCCCCTTGCAGAAAAACAGCCCCAAAGCATGATGTTTCCACCCCCATGCTTTACAGTAGGTATGGTGTTCTTTGGATCCAACTCAGCATTCTTTCCCCTCCAAACACGACAAGTTGAGTTTCTACCAAAAAGTTCTATTTTGGTTTCATCTGACCATATGATGTTCTCCCAATCCTCTTCTGGATCATCCAAATGCTCTCTAGCAAACCGCAGACGGGCCTGGACGTGTCCTGGCTTCAGCAGGGGGACACGTCTGGCACTGCAGGATTTGAGTCCCTGGCGGCGTAGTGTGTTACTGATGGTAGCCTTTGTTACTTTGGTCCCAGCTCTCTGCAGGTCATTCACTAGGTCCCTCCGTGTGGTTCTGGGATTTTTGCTCACCGTTCTTGTGATCATTTTGACCCCACGGGGTGAGATCTTGCGTGGAGCCCCAGATCGAGGGAGATTATCAGTGGTCTTGTATGTCTTCCATTTTCTAATAATTGCTCCCACAGTTGATTTCTTCACACCAAGGTTTTCAATCAGTGGCTACAAAGAGATCTGTCTTTAAAAGGCAGAGTTCTGATAACAAAGGAGGAAGGTATCTCTCGTTTAACCTATGCTGCTCAGTCATTACATGTGGATAGCTCCTACTGCAAATCTATCGATAAGATGCTATATAATTTCTTATGGAGAAATAAAACCCATTATATTCGTAAGTCTGTAGTTCTGAACTCGTACAAAAAAGGAGGATTAAATTTCATAGACTTTAGTTCTCTTAATAACACATTCAAAATAAACTGGATTAAACAATATCTCAAAAACCCTACCTCTATTTGGAATTTTATCTCTCATCATGTGTTTTCACAGTTAGGCGGCCTTAAATTAATTCTGCTCTGTAACTATAAAATAGAGAAAATCCCAGTTAAACTCTCCAGCTTCCATCAACAGGCTCTGTTGGCGTGGGCTTTGCTTTACAAGCACAACTTCTCTCCACAGAAATGCTACATATGGAACAACCTCAATATAGTCTACAAGAATAAATCACTTTTTTATGACAAGTGGTTCAGCAATGGTATTATCTCAGTTAGTCAGCTCTTCAATAAGGATGGACTACTATACAGTTATTCAGAATTCCTCACCAAATATAAAATTCCAGTAAGCCCAAAAGAATTCTCCATAGTTTTTGATGCTGTACCCTCTGGCCTTCGTATGTTATTCAGGGCAGTTGATGTCTCTCCACCAATATCAATTTCACCTCCAGATCCAACTCAGCTTCCGTTAGGTAAAATCTGTTTCACTACCTATAAATCCTCAAACTCTAAAATTAGATCTCTGTTTCAGGCCGACTTAGTCTCAACTTCTCCTGCAATTTTTTACTGGAATAAGTTTGACTGTAATATAGACTGGGAAAAAGTCTGGTCCCTACCCCAGAAGTTCCTTTTAACAAATAAGATTAAAGAAGTCTCATTCAAGTTGCTGCAGAGGTTTTACCCCACTAATGTACGCATAAATAAGTTCAAGAATAACATTGACAAGAAGTGCTCCTTTTGTGGTTTGCATCCTGAAACTATTTCACATTTGTTTTGGTCTTGTGATTTCTCATATAAACTTTGGAAAGATGTGAACTCCTTTGTTGTTGATAATATTTTCCCTGACTTCTCCCTATACTATAAAAATGTCATTTTTGGTTATTATTGCAACTTAGAGAAAGATGGTGATGCTTCTTTTCTTGTAAATCTAATCTTACTTGTTGCCAAATTCCACATCCATAAATGCAAATTCACAAACAAAAAACCACTCTTTCTGGTACTAAAGACTGAATTGGAACAGTATATTTCAACTATTTCCTATATACAAAACAAAAAAGCTGTTAAAACTGTTGATATTTGCACTATGTTTAATGTATTTATTTGAGAGTCTTGTGTTTATTTATTTATTTTATTTTATTTTTTAAAGTTTCTGTATTTATTTTACTCTGTATGTTTCTCCTTTTATTTCTTCCTTTCATTATTTGTCTACGGGCTATCCAAGAAGGCCTGATTGCTTTGTATTGTTGAAAATTTACAATAAAAAAAAAAAAAAAAAAAAAAATTCACACTAATAATGGTGTACTCGCTCATCCCTAATAACAACCCATACTTCAAATATTTACTGTGCACTGAAATGTTGACCTTTGCGTGACAATGAAATGCATCTTTACACAGTTCGTGTTGTCTGATGGTGAATTTAGAGAGTAATGGATTATGGTCATAGCCAGCAGGATGGAGCAGCTGTCAGAAACTGATTGATGTATTTGCATTTGTGCGTGTGTGTGCCCTGCATTTTCCACAAGTGACAGCCTGTTATTGGGGAACACATGATGTCAGCCTTTGGCTGACAGACACTAAAATCGTGCAATGTGTGACAAAATATGTGTAACGGTGTGAGTGAATGATTTTTCCTTTTAGTTTTTCCCTATTTTCTCTCTCTCGCTCTCTTTCTCTCTCACTTTTTAAAACCCGCTTCTTTCCTTTGGTAAATTGTAGGCTTAGGTGGCGGAATTACGTCAGTTATGTGGCTTCTCTGAAGCTGGAGTGCGTCTCTTAATTTCGGATGAAGGGAATGAGAAGGAGGGAGGGGGTGATTTTAATCACTCCTGTCGCTTTAAGGGCACTTATCAAAGCCTTATTATGCGAATTGAAAATACAACGAGCCACCGAGCAACTGAGCAGGACGGACTGGAGTGGATTTATAGGAAATTCAACACTGTATAAACTGGAAGAAACCGCTTCATCGCCTATGGAGTTTGATTTCATACTGGATGGTTGGCTTATTTGGACGGTTCGGGTCATTTTTGAAATATTGCGCAGAAGTCTCGGACTTGGGATCTGTTATCCCTGAGAGACTTAAAAACTCAACTCGTTGTCTGCAGGATTTTTTCTCATCCTACAGCCAATACCGAGACGTCCTCATCCGTTTTGTGCTGGACGGATAGTAAACACCTAGCTCATTACATCTGACAGCCTTGGATCATGGATTGGGGTGGTGAAAAAGAACAACGGCCAGCGACATGATTTGTTTGCGCTGTTTACGGCTATGCTGCGCGGTTGGGTTTTATAACACCGATCGTTATGATTCCCATGCAGCAAAAGTTCCGAAGCGAGTGTAATTTGTGTCTTTTTAACTGTTTGGCCGTTTTGCACCTGCTTGAACCGACACTGCGTCGACACGGTGCGGATTCGTGACAGAATAACGTGGATCCGCACCGTTTGGCTTCGCACGCGCTTCGCCGCCTCTGTGGGATACTTCAACATTTGGTTATCGTAGCTAACGAAGATTAAGGAGGTTTAAACTCAAGGTCACGGAGTTTTAAGGTTTAAAGGTTGCGTTGCTATTCACTAAAACACAGACAGATACACACACAGAGACTCGCGCACGGCGCAATGCTCACGTTATAACGCAGTCCACAATTCTCAGTCCAGTGTGTTATTTGTTATTACACGGTGCAGCGAGCGTGTGGGCGTGCACGTCCTTTAGAGTTAAAAATTCCTTTCTTTTTAAAAAATATATTTTTCGTTACTGCCACTGCATGCAAGCGCATTCCAATAACATGGAGGGCAAATTGAAACAGGGTCGGAGATGCCGGTCCAAGCGGGACAGAGTGCGGAACGTGCGGGAGCAAGGAAGCAGGGATTCCCACAGCCCGGACCCCAACTCCTCCTGCTCTGACAGGGAGGGACACAGCAGCCCCGGGAGGGACACAGCCTCCCTGGCCGGTAAAACGGCGCCGCATCCAGCGGTCGCCACCAGAGCTTCGCGTCCCTCTCGCAGGAAGAGACGGGAGTCCAGCTCGCAGGAAGAGGATATCATTGATGGTTTTGCTATTACCAGTTTCACCAGCCTTGACCGACTAGAGGTAAGAAAGAACTGGATTGGTAGCCTAGCCTACCTGTTTTTGTGAGATTGCAGTGGAGCTGTTTTGAAAGTGGAGGTCCACTACAACATGAGAACTGGTCTAATTAGTCACAAATTTCCTTGAAGTGACGGATAATTGGGCTCTGAGATCAGATGAGTCGTCCAAGCATCTGATGATCTGATGATGCAACCATAACGGGTTTTGATTGCTTGATGTTTCGGCTGGGATTTCCAGCTCTGCGTATTTAATCTGACCCTCCAAGTTTTGTGACTAACAAATTCATTATCACCTGAGTCGCAGAGAAAAAACAAAGAGACCCTGTGCCAGATGTGGTTGATGTGTCGTTTCATATTCTCGTTCAGTGACTAATCAGTGTACTTTTGACATTCTGCCCTTTGATAAACTGCCTACTGCAGAGCTTGTGTTATAGGCTGATAAACCATGTGCTGATAAGTCTGTTCCTCTCATTGCTCTATGAAATGTCAGAAGACGATTTTAGGCCGAAAGAAGGTTCATCTTGTGAAATCTTTCAGTAGTTCTCTTTTATCTCATTGTGTTACAAATTACAAATCAAACATGGCTGCCATTGGGATGTTTGGCAGACTGACAAGGTAAACAAATTTTAATTTTTAAGTCTTATTCTGGGAATGGCAGTTCTGCTTTTTGTTGACAAAGAATAATTCACAGCTTTTAACAAACCAAGCTGCTTCACTGCCTGCACGTTTTAGTTGACAGTGTCATCTGAAAGCTCTTGGATCGCACAGTAGATCATAAAGAATTAATTCAGCCATAACAACTTCCCATTTATGCTTGGAGAGGGTGAAATCCTGCTTTGTAAGTAGTGCTCACTCACCATTTTTCTGGAATCCAGATTTGCTCAACCTGTTGTCCACCTTTACTGGAAGCTGAGAGTCGACACTGTGCCTTTCATCTGTTTACTTCTTTGGCTTGGGTCAGCACTCATTCTACTGCTAGTCCTTTTAGCTTAGTTGCTCATAGCACTGGTGTGGGAGCTGCTAAAGTGGGTTAAAACTTCAAGAGAGTTGAGATTAGGGTTTAAGGTTTTTGGTAATCAACAGCTATAGAAAATTACTTGAGTTAGTGTTCCAGTTAAGCTACAGTTTCTCTTTAAGGTGCAATATATGAGAATTCTGCTCTCAGCCATTCACACCCTCTCCTTCCCGATTTTTCTGCAGCCTTGCCAGTGACAATGTTGATCCTCATTTTATTTCTCTTGTATTTGTTCAATTTTTGGGAATGATGCCATTTTTTTTCTCAGGTTTACTACAAGTTACATCAGAGCTGCTTCTTTTACTGGTTTTCATTCCATCCACAGCGCTGCTACCCTTTGCTGCTGGTTGTTGTTGAATTCCAAATGCATATGTTGAAGACATGGCAACCTTGCAGGCTCACGTGATTTGCTATGGAACCAGGAAGTATGGATCGGAATAGTTATTATAATGGTGCGTTCCAGTCATCCTCGGAACTCGGAATTCCGAGATAAGTTAGCCGGAAATGATGCAGTGAACAGTTTTTCTAGGCTGTGAGCTCGAAGGTTTCAGAGGACCCCGAGATCCCATATCTGAAGATGGCTGCATCTGGTACTGAGTACTTGTCATCTTTATTTTTTTCTTCATTTATATGTTCTGTTTTCATTCTGCTTGCTATGGAAGTAGCATCTAGTAGTTGGTATTGTTGTTACCGATAATTACGGTGTTGCAAAACTGAAAATAAATATGAAAACTTGCAAACTTTGCCACCAAAATTGACTGGTGTTTATGGTTTTTACTTTAGGTGCAAAGAATACCTGGTTATAGTTCTTTGTACTGAGACAGAGCAACAACACGCAGCTTTGATGGTGGCATAAATTTTTTTCCAGTTGTTTTTCAGAGTGGTCTGCTGGAACGCTACTTACAATATTTCCATGTCAGAAATTCTGAGTTCCGAGGACGACTGGAACGCACCATAAACAATGATTCTTTCCCGTAACATTGTTTTTAAAGTGACAAAAACTGGCAACCACCCAGCCGGCTGAGATCGAAATCTGTTACAATGTAACCTTACTTTCAAAATCATTTGGACATTTGACTGTTGTGTGATTATTTCACTGAAAAATTCTTACATGTTGCACCTTTAACTTTGATGAGTTGGCAGCATCTTTTAAAAAATGGAAAGAATATTTCTGCTCTTTGTGCTGTATGGATGTCAACGCTGACCACTGCTGATGATGTGACAGTGTGACAGTAGCAAAGTGCCTCTGACTGGTTTCTTCTGTCAGAAATCCAGTCTGCTTACCTTCATGACCTCATGACTTGGTCTTCCTGGTTTGGACTGTATGCAGTTGTAATAGTCATTTTTAGTTCACAACTGTCTTCTAAGTTATGCAGATTTTTAAGGTGGGGTTTAACAGGTTTCCTGTGAGGGCTTCATCAAAATAAAATTGTTCCCTTTCTCTGTACAGAAACAAGACAAAAATGAGTTACTAGTCAGAGTATTTCTGAACTAGTTTGGTAAAAGTTCGAACTAGTAGGGGAAATTGTTGTATTAGTTCTGTGTAGTCGCAAACTGTAGTTGACATACAACAGTTAATATAAAGGATCTGACATTTATACTACAGCAGCTTGTCATACCAAGTCTGCCGCGGCTGATAGCTTGTTTTTTTTTTCTTTTATTCTGCAGTGCAGCTTGATGGAACACATAAGTGTCAGTCAGCAGGGATTGAAAGGTAAAATGGCAAATAAGAAGCTTAAACAGATGCTGCTAAATGCACAAAAATGAAAAACTTTGTCAGTACAACAAGCTCGTGGTTTGGGATGACAAAATAGGATGATTAGATGATGCTATGCAACCAGCATAATGTCAATTTAAAAATAATATGTTACGACGCAACAATCTGGGAAACTTTGTCTTGTAGCTCCTCAAAGTTAGAAGGACAATCCAGCATCAAGCAAAATGAGTCCACAATCCAGAGTGAGCAGGATTATTTACTGAGTGAGTATTAATATAATGAAGAGCTGGTGTAGAAAACTGCCCTTCTAGCTGATTCAACACTACAAAACATAAAACTGGCGTGAATTATTCTGATTCTTTGTGAAAATAGATTTGTGCTCAGAATTATGATTTGTTTTATAAGTGATTTATTTTCAGAAGCAGTCTATAGTGATGAGAGGATTTCTCTTGTCAGTATGGAATGAACAGATATGTGAATAAGCAGGTATTAGTACCAATAAAATAACTTTCGATGACAATGAATACATATCCAAAGCCACAGCTGACAGAGAAAAGAATGAAAGTAATATAAAATAAACTGCATGTTTTGGGAGTGAAAATATCTTAACTGCTTGTGTTTTTCATATCGAATGACCTAATTCTTATAGAATATTATTTCTTATTGTGACACAGGTCCAGCAGATGAGTTTAGAGAAACTGGAGTAACTTTGAAAGGGAGAGCAGAGTCGACTCAGGGACTGATTACACAGGCAACAGATGTGTATGTTGTAAAGAACAATGTAGATGTGAATGAAGGCTGAAATAAATCTGCCTTGTGAAGTAATTAACCCTTATTTGCACCAAATTTGACATTTTTAAGAAAATTATTCTGGATTACAAGACTTTACAGAACAGTGTGCTGCTGTACATTTAACATGTAAGTGTCATGGTCTCAGGTATATGTTTGACCCACATGCAGACTCACACTCAGACACAAGTATCAGGTGCAAGTGTGAACAGGTTTATTTACAATATATTTACAGTGAGAATGTGCAATGTCAATGTCAGAGGTTAGTATATTGGCAGGCAGGGAGGCAAAGTAAAGTGCAGGGGAGGAGAGGAGATTCACGAGGCAGGATGTAGATAGCACGAGGAGGAGGCAGGGTCAGAGGCGCGGGTGTGAGATGAACATCGAGGGGGGTGTGTCGAGTGAGCCAGTGCTGGAGAGTGGACAGGCAGGTTGGAGGAGAGATGGAATGCAGGCTGATGAGTCCAGGAACACACAGGGGAACTGAACACAGGAATATCAACACGGGTGGAGATGTCACAGGAACTCAGGAACATATACTTGGGCGGAGACATCACAGGAACACACAAGAAACACCATGGAGAGTGGGAGCATCAAGATGTAATCCTGGAGGATGACAGGTTACTCTTGAAACTGGAAAACATGAAAAACACTAAGAACTATACTTTAGAATAATCACTAGGAAAATCTCAGAACTCGGGCCTTGGTGTGTTTACCAGTATGGTTAACAACCAGGTAATGAATGATCGTCAGCCTGCTGCTTTTAACACTCCCGCTCCTCATCAGCCTGATGTCCTCCAGCTGGTGCTGATCAGCCTGCCCCAACTCTCCAGCGTAGATCTTATTCTGAGAAAAGATCTCCCTCAACACACAAAACACAACCGCTGCACACTGAACCTGACAGTAAGGTTAGAATTACACTGTATTATTTTATTAAGAATACTAATACATTGTGATATAAAGTGGGCCGGTCTGATGCATGAAACTCCAGGGCTGAAAACAAGTCCCACTCCAGCCCTGCACAGAAACCAGCACTAATAGTTTTCTTAGTCAAGTGCTAAATCCATATTGGCTGAATAACTTGGGAGCTTATGTTTCAAGGCTACACAAATGAGGCATTATATGGCTTGAAGTGAAATGATACTGGCATGTTGACTACTTGCTGGTAATTGGTCTGATTTGCATACAAATGAAGTGTGCTTAGAATACTGCTGGATGAGGTCAAATTAAAAGAATGGACGCAGCCGTTTCTTTTGCGTCTCGCCTTTCGAGTTTAATGCAGTAGATGAAGTGAATGTGTTGAATCAATGCGACCTTGTCCTTTTGTTTACTAACTTGTGTAGATGAAAATAATCACATTTGTTTCCAGTTAATAAGCTGCACTGCTGTGAACGAAATGCCCCTTAAAAGTAGCCGCCCTCTGGAAAGTAACACGTCATCGGCTGTGACTCATGCTTTCACTTCCTCAGTGTGTTCTTGAGTGGAACTCGTGACCTACACTACCTGTGCTAATTGCTCATCAATTACAAGGAGGACACAGCAGTCAGAGAACGGCTCTGATCTATTGCATCATGCTCCAGTGAGCCACCACTGCCTCCAAGGAGCTGACATGAGGTCCCCTGGACCTCTTTGAAGTGACAGATTGACAGTTCCTTTTTGTTTACACAACTCCACAGTCACACTGCTGTCATCTCTGCAACATACCAATATTTACTTATACTTAATATTTCTGACAATCTGTTTTACTATTCTTTAAACCAATACAATGAGCACTTTTTATTATTACATGTCAGCATCTGGTTATAGTACTTTTTAAAAAATGTGTGTAACTTTTACACATCTATGTGTAAGCACACTTAGATGTTTTTCCTCAGATCAACGACGTGTGCTCCTATTAATATGTGGCTCCAGTAACTGGCACAGATATATGATGCTTTGTCTACAGAATCTGTAGCGCTCATATAAATACTCATCTGGAAAATGCAATGGATGATACGTGAAACCTGTTGCCTTAGAGCGCTTTGAAGAATCACTGCTCCCTCCTCGACAGGGTCATCAATGAATGGGCATGCCATGGTTATTCTGGAAACAGGCTTCTAATTATTTGTCATTTTCTAATTTCGAAGAAATTTGATTGTAATTGCAAACACCTACATGTGATTCCTAATAACTTACTGATGTGTTGGTTCTCTATATTAACGCTATTGCGCACTGCTGAAATGTTTTTTGCGCTCAGAAATTGAATGTATTTCAATATATTGGACCACTTGTTTGCCTACAACATTCCAGTTCAGGTACACACTTGCTGTACCCGTTAGAATGGTTATTTCCTCATCAACGGCAGATATACTGACACAACACAGTAAATTGTTGCCATTGCCTTCATTCTGTGTGTACGTTTGTGTTAAAATGTGACAGATCTTTTATTCATCTGACATTTTTGGCCATCTGATTTTATCATGACAGTCTGAACAGCACAGTTCAAGGTTTATATTGAACCCTGACTGATGTCACATTCATGTGTTTTACTTATTTGGAAACATGTCCAAGGTATTAAAATGACACTAGCAATTAAAGGGAACGGTTGGTGTGTGTGAGGGGAAGAACAGGCTCATCCTAGTCCTGCTGGGTGTTGCGCTACATGCAGTGGCGCTAATCCACCACTTCGCTGCTTGTCAAACGCCGACACAAAATGCAGAAGAAGCCGACAGAAAAGGGGACGTACTATGTGACGTCATATGGTCTGTCCAATCAGAGAGATGGAGCTAGAATAGGCCTCAACATTAGCACATGGTGAATGAGTGAGGCTTGACTTCAGTTTTCTTCGTGGAACCGGAATTGAGAAATTTAAGCCAGGATTGGCCTGATAAGCCTGGCTTATGGAGTAAGCTTGCTTGGTGGAATAGGCCCCAGCTCTGTGTTGATAGCATGGAACTCTGGTGATGAAGACTCAGCCTGTAAGCTGCTCTCTCTTGCTCCCTATAACCTGTTTCATCACAGCTGCAAGCAATTTTTGAGTTTGATTACATCGTGTTTATTTGCTTCAAATCCTCTGGTTTCTGTGGTAGAAAAGCTGCTTACCTACCTGTGCAAATTCACTGAGCATACACAGCCACAGCACCTTATATTGATTAGAAAAAAATGTGTGGGATGATTCATATAGAGATAATGTGCTCCTGTGGGCTTTTGGATGAGCAAAATGTACACAGCCATACTGTAAGGTATTATTTCAATTTTAGAATAGTGTTAAGAAAATGTTTGGCTTTCTGTGCACTGAGACAGCTTAATAAATATTGAAAGGTTTCCACTATTTATGAGACTAATCCAAATATGGAGGTTATTTCAGTTTATGGAAGACCAATTTTCTGGACTTTTTCTGGAGAGTTTGTGACCTTAACAGCATTTTACTGAAAATATTCAAACATTTTAGAAGTCTCCCTGTGGATATCAAACAAGTGGGCAGATAATTTAATGACATCATTATCCATCTGTTACTGCAGTAATAGAATACTGTATTTGCTTCTTTCAGTGTGTGTGTGGGTGTGTGAGCCACAATCCACAATCCTTCTGTTCATCTACTTTAGCACGAATTTACAGATTTGTTTGGTGTTTTTCATTCCACTACATGAGTTTCTAAATTAAGTTTAATTGGGATTTAAGTTGATTTAGTGACATTATAACCATGTCAAAGGCAGGAATCCAGTTGGTCCGGAATTCTTGTACAAAATTAGGTCATATGACAGGTCATGTTGTTTCATTTATCAAGGGATCTTTTTTTTCACAACTGTGATTTTACAAATTTTTTCATACAGATCATCACCTGCTGTTGGCCACTGAAGCAGCTCTGTACTGTACAAGATGAGAAAATACAATGCCATGCCTGAGGGGAGCTTGAAAAGTTGTTTAGGAAGCTGCAAGTTGCTGCTTCACTCCCTCAGTCGGTATTTTGGTACATGGATCTGAGCCAGCTGCATTCCAAATACAAAGATGTTTTCTTACAGTTAATCTGATGCTTTGAAGTCCTCAGGGGAGCAGCAGTAAAGACAGATTTTCACTTAAAATATTGACTTTATTGTTAGCACTCAGATAACACCACTTATTATTATCTAGAGTGCAGCTTACACCTAGAGAATGACAGCTCATTTAAGAACGTTGCCTTCTACAGATAAAAGAGAGGCTGCACCTTGGCTCTGACATCCTTTAAGCTTGAGTAAGGATTTCTTGACATGACAGAATAAAGAAAATAGTCTGACAATGCTATAATTTCACACCTTTTTTCTGGTGGTCAGAGAAGCGCTACTGTTCTGTAGATTTCCAGTTGAGGAACAGAGTGCAAAATGACACTGACACTTTAAGCCTCTGCAACATTTGCTGTCGTGAAATGTCTTTCCTCTATGGTGAGGCAGCAGATTTGTTGCAGGAGTTGCAGCAATTTTGCTCTGTGCTTTCACGCTCCCCGATGGAGATAGCAATGTGCATCATATGCTGGCTCTGAAACAACTCTAGCTTTAATTAAGAAGCCAGCCCCCCTGAGGCTTGACTGCTCATTCACTGAGTGATCTTTCTTAATGCTGGTGAGACCAGGGCCATAGAAAGAGAGAGTTACGATACGCTTTGAACTCGCCGACTCGCGGTCACGTGGTTCATGGAGCTCTCAATAGTTCCAAACATCCCAGCGCCATAAGTCAGTTTGAACGGCATATGGCGGGACAGATCACAAAAATTGAATATTGTTACATTTCCCCTGGTGATTTTTGGTAATTATTGAATATTAATGTGTCCTAATTCCTTCACAGAGTAGCCTATTTATTTTTTATTTTATTCGAGCATTTCTAGGAAGACAGACACTGTTCTACATTTTAGAGGAATACAAGAGTCCTAACACATTTTAGAATACATTTAGACCAGGGGTGCCCAAAGTCAGGCCTCGAGGGCCACTATCCTGCATGTTTTAGATGTTTCCCTGCTTCAGCACACCTGATTCAAATGAACAAGTCGTTAACAGGCTTCTGCAGAACTTATTGAAATGCAGAGGATTTGAATCAGGTGTGTTGAAACAGGGAAACATCTAAAACATGCAGGATAGTGGCCCTCGAGGCCTGGAGTTGGACACCACTGATTTAGACCAACAACACACTGCTCAATATAAGCATATTTAATAACTTTATGTCCTACAAGAAGCCCTAAACCCGAGTTGTAATACCCAATTTAAAATGATTTTCTGAAAGCTAGAATGATAATGCAAAATCTCTGCTCCAGCTTACCTTGAAGAAAATATGTAGCTGTTTATGCTTTGAATGATGACCTGTTATGTTCAGTAGAATACATTTTACAACTATTACTTTATATTTTTATGTGAATACAGTACATGTAGCCATAACCCAGTTTATCAGGCGTCTATGGTCTGACTAATAGTAACTCATTGATTGAAAAGAACATTTCAATAAAACTGTATGGTCAAACACAGTAGATAAAAAATAAGTGTGTGTTAATTGTGAAAAAATAAATAACCAAACTTGTACAACATTTATAGTAGTATTTTTAATAAAGCATTTTTACCAACATTCTGTGTAGTCATTACATATGAACCAATAAGCTGAATCTCAACAAATTTGAGCAATGTGCTCAAGACCTAATGAAACTCTTTTGAATAACTTTCTTACTTTGAATAGGTTATGTTTCTTGTCTTGTATTCAAATAAAATGTCAGTCAATCAGTGGGTTAAAAATTTAAATTACAATTTTTAGGGTTGGATAAAATTTTAAAATGTAATTTAGCATCTTTATATTTTTGTTTTTTTCAATATTTCTATATGTACAAAAATTGTATTTAAATAATACCTTTATAGGTTGATAATCTTACCATGGTTGGCTGTGCTGCATATGGATGTAGCAATCGGTCTGAGAGAGGAATCAGAATGTATGGCTTCGCCAAGGACGCAGAGAGAAGAAGAAAATGGTTGGCTCAAGTCAGCAGGAGCAACCTCTTCATGAGATCACAATAACAAAAAGCTTTGTGCAGTGGTTGATTTTTCTGTGAAGTGCCTTGAAATGACATAGTCATGAACTGGCGCTTTATAAATAAATAAACTTGAAACTTGAACTTAAGTTTAATGTGCACTCTCAAATGTTTTCAATCTCTACATCACAGGTGTCAAACTCCAGGCCTCGAGGGGCACTATCCGACATGTTTCTATTGTTTCCCTGCTTCTACACACCTGATAAAGATGAACGGATCATTAACAGGCTTCTGCAGGATTTTCTGAAATGCAGAGGATTTGAATCAGGTGTGTAGAAACAGGGACACATCTAAAACATGCAGGATAGTGCAGATACAGCAGAACTTCCACTGCACGTTGAGCCAGTGACCACACATACTGTACTAAAGTAAACTGTGGTACGAACCTTTTGAAATATTAGATGTTCGTATTTACTCTATTTAGGAATTATTCTTTATTCTAACAGTGCCATTATAATTTCAGAAAATGAGGAAAGAAGCAACAGCAGTAAGGCAAACGAGACTAAGAAATTTGCATTTCCTGCGGAAATGCAGTGTGAATGCTGATAGCTGAATCTCGCCCCTGAATCCGTTCAACTGCTGAATGGACATGCTTGTTAGCTGCAAGCTTAAGATGTCTGATACACTGTCTACTTGAGTTGAATAAGCCATTTTAATAGCATAAATCTGAGTTGAAATAGTAAAAAGTTGAAAAAGTTAAAAGATTTGAAGAGATCTGAATGTATTTCAAGGGAGTTGAAAAGGACCTAGTCTTCCAGTAACACCTCAGGCTATTTACATACAGTATATCACTATCACAGTGTGAGTAGACTACTGATAAACCCACAAGTTGAGTGGGTTGAGTCAAGAGAAGATTGTTAGTGGACTTTTTCCCAAGCAATAGCAGATAATTGTGAGTGGCTTTAACAATTCACAATTACACATTGTTCTGGAATTAAAAACAAAAACATCTTCACCCTGTACAACTAAGTTTGATTTGTTTTGTGTGGTAAGTGAAGGGTGGGTCCAGGATACTGACTCATGGTTTCAGATGGCTTGTATTTGTTTTTTAATTAATCATTTAATAACAGTAGGAAATACACAAGCACAACCTGAATACAGAGCTCATCTTCAAAAACAAAAAATTATATCTGTGTTTCAGTTGGAAAGTTTATCTAATTTAATGTCAAGAACAATGCATGTTGGGAGAGAAGTGGGAGGGGTTTTTGTACTGACTGACTTATGCTTGAAATTATGTCCAAGCAGTGATGGAAATCTTGTGTATGTGTAAGGAAAAACGACTAATAAAAAGAGGATTTTGTTATTTACCTTACTTGTTTCAATGTTACTTGAAGTTATCAGTAGCAGCTTCCACTTGGGCTCTAATGCCATGCCAATGCCAGCCAGAATTAAACATTTAGAGAGTGCGCATGCACACATTAATCTCAAACTAATAAAAGTGCTTTCATGAAAATGAAAAAAATTACTTTGAGGCCTTCCTCTCATACTGTATTTTATGTTGTGGTAAAGTAAAAACAACAAAGACACACTGTCTGAGACACAATCTAATTGAGTTGAACAGGCTATTAATTGCATAAATCTGGGTTGTGGAGCTGATACAGAAGCTTCAGCTAGTTAAATAAACTGAACAGCATAATGTAGATTAAGTGCTACAAATTTCATTAACATGGATTAAAAGCAGGAACTATTAAAAAGGAAAAGTAAGTTAAACAGCAAAAATGTTTACTTGCATTTAGGTATTCAAAACCAGAAGGAGGATAAAAAGGATTACCAATATAAAGAAAAATAAATTGTAAGTCTGAGATGCCAGTTGCTGATTGCTTAGTAATTGGAAACAGCGGTTTGGAGGAAACTGAATGGCAGTTATTTCAAAGTCTTACAGCTTAGGCAAAAAGGACAAAAACAGAAAATATCAAAAAATAAAAAGTTAAATAGCATAGAAGTTTAATTATTAAAGAAGTATGATAAGAGGTATTAATATTATAAACCCTCATCACAAACAATATCTTTATACTTAATTATCTTTAGACATAATACAGAGATCTTAAAAAGCCAAAGTTAGCATATTAGCACATTAGCATATGCTAACTTTTCATCAATATTAGGCAAGGCAAGGCAAGGCAAGTTTATTTGTATAGCACAATTCATGTACAGGACAATTCAAAGTGCTTTACATGAAACAAAAGCATAAGTAAAAGAATGAAAACATGATTTAAATAAACAGAATTAGAACAAAGGACAGCTTAAAAGCAACCGTGTGGATTTGGACTTTCTAATAAAACTTTATGTAAATGCAGCGGAGAACAGGTGGGTCTTTAACCTTGATTTAAATAAACTGAGTGTTTCAGCTGATCTGAGGCTTTCTGGGAGTTTGTTCCAGGAATGTGGAGCATAGAAGCTGAAAGCAGCTTCTCCATGTCTGGTTCTGACTCTGGGAACTGATAAAAGACCAGATCCAGAAGACCTGAGGAGTCTTGTAGGTTCATACTGGGTCAGGAGGTCACTGATGTATTTTGGTCCTAAACCATTCAGAGCTTTATAGACCAGCAATAGAACTTTAAAGTCTATCCTCTGACGGACAGGCAGCCAGTGTAAAGACCTCAGAACTGGACTGATGTGGTCCACTTTTCTGGTTTTAGTGAGAACTCTAGCAGCAGAGTTCTGAATGAGCTGCAACTGTTTAACTGATTTTTTAGGAAGACCAGTAAAGATGCTGTTACAATAATCAAGCCGACTGAAGATGAATGCATGGACTAGTTTTTCCAGGTTTTGTTGGGACATTAAATCTTTTATCCTAGAGATGTTCTTCAGGTGATAATAGGCTGATTTAGAGATTGCCTTAATGTGTTTTTCAAAGTTTAGGTCTGAGTCCATCACTACACCCAGATTTCTGGCCTGGTTGGTGGTTTTTAGGTGTATTGACTGAAGCTCTGTGGTGACCTGCAGTCGTTTCTCTTTGGCTCCAAAAACAATCACCTCAGTTTTATTTTTGTTCAGCTGAAGGAAGTTGAGGCACATCCAGTCATTAATCTCCTCAACGCATTTACTGAGAGCCAGTACAGGACCTCGGTCTCCTGGTGACATTGTGATATATAGCTGTGTGTCATCAGCGTAGCTATGGTAACTAACATTATTGCTCTTTATGACCTGGGCCAGTGGGAGCATGTAGATGTTAAACAGAAGAGGCCCCAGGATGGAACCCTGGGGAACTCCACAAGTAATTCTGGTCTGCTCAGATGTAAAATTACCTACTGACACAAAATACTTCCTGTTCTCCAAGTATGTTTTAAACCAGTTTAGTACAGGACCAGAAAGACCCACCCAGTTCTCCAGTCGTTGTAGTAATATAATGTGGTCGACTGTATCAAACGCAGCACTGAGATCCAGTAGAACCAACACCGACATTTTTCCACCATCTGTGTTCAGACATATATCATTAATAACTTTGGTCAGAGCAGTCTCGGTGCTGTGGTGCTGTCTAAAACCTGACTGGAAGACATCATAGCAGTTGTTTTGTCTAATAAAGTCATTTAGCTGATGATAAACTGCTTTTTCAATGATTTTACTCAAGAACGGAAGATTGGAGATCGGCCTGTAGTTAATCATCTGTGTTTTGTCTAGATTGTCCCTTTTTAGTAGAGGTTTAATAACGGCTGTTTTCAGCAGTTCTGGGAAAACACCCGTCGTTAAAGACGAGTTCACAATCTGTAGCAGATCTGGCTCTAAGGTCTTTGAGACCTTTTTTAGAAAACCAGTGGGCAGGATGTCCAGACAGCAAGAGGAGGAGTTCAGTTGACCTAAGATGTCCTCCAGATCTTTGCTGTTAATGGGATAAAACTGTGTCATGGTGTTTGGACTCTGTGGACACAGAACATGACCTGAACCTGCTGTTGATGAGCTAATTGCTTGTCTAATATTTTGAATTTTCTCAGTGAAGAATTTAGCAAAGTCATTGCAGGCCTTGATGGAACAAAGTTCTGGAGCTACTGAAACAGGAGGGTTTGTTAGCCTGTCGACTGTAGCAAATAAGGCCCGAGCGTTATGACTGTTTTTAGAGATGATGTCAGAAAAATATGCATTCCTTGCATTCCTCAGCTGTAGATTATAAAGATTATACTATAAATATTAATGATTAATATTAATAAATATTAATATTAAAAGCAGAAACTGCTTAAAAAAAGTAAAATAAATGTAATTTAAATTATATTTTAAAAGTTTAACAATTATAAAAATTAATAATATTGATATAATTAATTATATAATTGTACTCATCAGACACAGTAGCGGACATGTTCTTTGCAGATGTCTCAAAGATGTCAAACATATCCCGTAGGCCTGCTATGTAGTTATGCAATAACTGAACCAGATCCACAACCTTGCAAAGGTCCGGTTGTACTCACACCCTGGAAATGCTGTAGGATGGCATTCCTCATGCAATTTCCAGTTTGTTCATCTTTTTGGCCAGTGTTCTTACTTCTTCTCTTGTGCTCAAACTTTGTTGTTCGTCATCTGCAATGTTGACTAATACCGGCTGGATTCCAGCGTAATTCTGACACAGCACACGCCGTTGCAACCAAAGCCCTGTGTCAGAATTACGCTGGAATCCAGCGTAATTCTGACACAGGGCTTTGGTTGCAACGGCGTGTGCTGACCATCTTGTATCAGAAAGCGATTTCAAAGTCTCTATTCTTTGATTGTCATTAGGCTGCAAGCCTGCTCTAATCATCTGCCAGTGTGACGTGGTCTTTGGTGAAAAGTTGAACAGAGTTTGAACAAAACTGTTCAGTTTCCTCACAGCAGTTGACACTGTTAACACCCACCAGGTTTAGGGTATGTGCAGCGCAGGGTACCCACTCTGCCAATGTGTTGATCTCTTTGATGCGGGCCTACACACACCTTTGTAGGCTCTTGACATGTTGGTAGCATGTTGGTAGCATTGTCGTAACACTGTCCTCTGTAGTTTTTAATGTCAATGCCCATCTCCTTTAAAACACTCACAACTGAATTTGTAAAGTGCTTCTGCTGTATGGCTTTCAATGGGAAGGAATTTTACAAAACGCTCTTCTATACAACCCTCTGGTGATGCATATCGCTGGATGAAAGTTAGCTGGTCAATATGTGTGATGTCTGGTGTGGAGTCTACATTGATAGCAAAGTATTTTGCAAGTTTCACTCTCCTGATAATTTCATCAAGCACCTTTTTCCCATCAGCTGTATGAATTCCTCACACACATTCAGAGAGGTAGTAATCTTTAAAAAAGAATAAAACTGACTGATCAGCTCCATGCAGCCTAAATAATTGTCATTATTAATGTCTCTAAACCTGTGACTTTCTCCCCTAAAAGCAAGTCCCTGTTCTGCCAAATATTTCACCACTGTAACAACCCTCTGCAGAACCTGTGTCCAATATTCACATTCATCATTAAACTGTTTTTTCAGTTCTGAATCCACTGTTCCAAGTTTGGATGCTTGATTAATATATGAAACCATGGCTTTCCTGTGGCTGTTTGAACCTTCATGTTCTGCCATACTTCCAGTCTGAGTACCCACTGACAAACGCTGATGTTTTCTTGTTCTCATTGCTGTCTCCAAATATTTTGCATGCAAAACAAAACACACTTTCCTTTCAGGGATTAATAGCACAACCATTCTCTTTTCACATGTTCCTCATTGTTTAGCCTGCGGTTGAAATGACATTTAGACAAAACCCTGTTATGATGTTTATACTGCCGCTCAGATGCAAAAAAGTCAGCATCTTTGTTTTGACATTGTTTTGGTCCAACTTTTGCCTAGAAAGAATGTACTTGCTGAGAGACTGTTCGGTTTTTTCCTTATTCTATCAAAACCTTTCATTATTATAAATATAAGAAATAAGATCACTCAAGAAGTTTGGTTCAAAACTCAGCCAAGGAGAGGGTCAGCGCTCGCAGCATCTCTGCGAGACAGCTCTGACGGCCCCTCTTTAGCTCAGTGTCTTTATTCACTTAGAAACAGCAATAACAGATAACATGAATCATCACTCCCAAATCAGTGGAGCCAGTCATGGCTGGCACCTCGCAGTTACCTTGGATCAAGGAAAAACAAAATGTTCTGAGGGAGAATGTGTAAGTCAGATAACAGTAGCGGGTCAGATAACAGGGCCTGTGTGACTGCTTTCACACAGGTCATGCAGGAGGTTTGTTCAAAGCTGGTGTCAGGCATGAACATGTATAATTCTATGTTTTCTATTCTCTATCAATTCCCCCCTGAATTATACATTCTTACGATTTCGAAAAGGCTGTATTTGTTACGTCACATCTACTTTACTCATTAGTATTCATCAGCTAGTGCTGTTGGGACCCTGCCTAACAGGCTGCTGACTAAAAGCTCTTTGCATAAATATGTATCAAACAGGAAGCTACTCGGTGGACTTTTGCCATGTGCAGCAGGGAAGGATACAGGAAGCTCCATCCAGCTCTGATTTAACTCTGTTCAGAGTTAATTTAAAGTGCAACCTACCCCCAAATCAACTTTTTTTGCTGATAATCTCAATAATTGAGTGTTTAATAGTCATGTCTACCATTCTGGGTCTTGCTTTTAGTATTTTTGCACTTTTTTATAAAACTATTCATTTTATACCAAAAACCATTAGTGGAGCGCCCTCTTCAGGTTTAAAACGTGTCACTGCACTTGAATTGGATCAGGCATTGCTATTGGCTGAAACCTTATTTTCTTTATTCGGGACGTCACGATTCTGCCGCTGCTGAATATAAAAAGAGCAGCGTCTCGGCCACACCTCCACTCAGTAGTGAATGAGTTTGAACAGCAAGTGTATATGGCCGTTATCAGAGTTCATTTTAGTGTTTGCGATTGTGTGAAAACATGTTTTTAGCACATTACTGAAGGGTTTTCTCTTCATGCTGAGATACTTTGATTTATACCTTGGACACCTCTGAAATATGCTTTTGTGCAGAAAATAATGTGGAGAGTTCGCACACGCAGCCTGATGAGGCTGAGTCACAAATGTTACACGAGCTAATCAAAATTTAGCTTTTGCTTTGATCAACAACAATATACTACAAAGAGACAGGTCCCATTCTAAGATGCTGAAGCTGCTGCAGTACGAACCATCGGCTTGAAACGGTAGTGCGGTCGCGCGCGCGCAGCTGCACCTGTTTGCAGAGTCACACGATATAACTGGAGCTAATAGCGTTGGCTAACATTGTACCAGTAGAGAAGAGACTCATTCTAATCCGCCAATCCGCTTCAGGGTGAATTATTGGCTTGAAATGATACAGATCAGAGCTGCTCGTCTCATCCAAATATTCCTCCATTTCACCTGTCCCTCTCTGGTGCATGTGTCAGTCAGAGTGACATGTCAGTCACTGCACAGAATGCCACGCCTCCTTAGTCTGCCAGTCACTCCAATTTATCATGTTATTTTTTAAAATATCAGATTATATCCGGGGAGGGGGGGTAAGTTACACTTTAAATTCAACACTTGACAGAGTTGCTTAAATATAACAGTCCAAATTAAAACAAACTCTTTTGAGGAATTTACTCTCACATAGTTAGATTGACTAAAAGAGTGTTAAATTAGGACTGTAATTTTAACACACAACACCAACACTGGAAATTTAACCCTTTTGATTTAGCTGTGTTTTTATACTAGAAAACTTCTTAGCTTTCAGCTAATCACACAGTGCTAAGCACACAGTTGGTGCCAGTTTGTTCTTGACAGTTTCTGAATCAGTGATACAAACACTTCCAAACCATGTAAAAATATTTTCCAGTGATCTAGTGTTAATAGATTTGGGATGTTTTTGTGTTATCTTGCTAAAGAGCTGCTGGCTTTGACCTTCTCTTAAAGGTCCTTTATCATGCAAAATCAACTTTTTGGAGCTTTTAACCATGTTGCAATGTTATTCCCTTATTTAAAAAAAACAAACTCCAAAAGTGGTTTTTGGCTTAATTCACTCATTACTTAGTAATCCTCCTGAATTCTGTGCTCTGAGCAGCTCCTCCACTCTTCCCCCGGAAAATGACTGACTGTGACATAGTGATGTAACAATGTTACACCAGGATCTGCCCGGCGTGTCAACGCTGCCCCTGCAGATTAAACACACACCCCGAGCTGCGAGAGTCTGATACAAGACACTAAGCACCACCGTTTTGTAGTATTTTACTTTCTAAAAATGTCTTGGTGAAAATGTACATTTGGCTGTGAGAGTTACAGGAATTTATTCACCATTTTATTCAGGCAGCTCGGGGGACAGCACTCATGAGGGGGGGTGGCTGGGGGAGAGATGGGATTTTAGGTAAACCAAGCATTTTACTTCATGGTCTGAGGATAACTCCAGAATATAAGTTATATTTCAGGACAAATGAAGACTATATAACACCAAAGGTAAGATTTTATCACATATGTGCTTATCGCAGACATTGAAAGCTGTAAAATAGCAGGATACAGGACCTTTAAGCAACACCGGCTGTCTTGTTTTGATGTATCACTCTACAGTCTGAATGCAAAGAGTGATAGTATGAATAGAAATCATTTTGATTTCAGGCATTTGTGAAGTATAGCTGAGACATGGATCCACTACAGAATACCCAAGACTTATAAAAAGCACATGAGTAGCTTGTTGTAAGCATCTATATCAATTTCCTCCCTGTTGTCCTGAGCCATCCTCTGTCTTCCCTTCTCAGTGTTTATATTGTGCTGAATGACAGGATGTTATTATGCTTGATTAAGATGTATGTTGTCTCTGATCCTGTGATGGAGTATGGGCTGCACTGTTGGAAGATTTGCCCCATAATTGTCTGCTGCTGATTTGTTGTCTCCCCTACACCACAGCTTTTTCCAGCCGTCCGTCTGTCCATCCGTCTTCTAAACCTGCTTTTTCCTGTTTAGAGTTGCGGGGAGCTGGTGCCTATCTCCAGCAGTCATTGGGTGAGTGGTGGGGTATACTCGTACATGTTCTCTTCTGAATGTGACAGGTAAAATGTTACTAAATTGCTTAGAATAGGTGGTAATTCTCACATGACACCATCCAAATCAGTTATGGTAAATGGTAAATGTCCTGTATTTGTATAGCGCTTTTCTAGTCCTTTAGACCACTCAAAGCGCTTTCACACTACAAGGTTTTGCATTCACCCATTCACACAACCCGATATGTAAGCCGGGGGGAGAGGGTAGGGGCTAACACTCACACAACCTGATACGCAGATCGGGGGGCAACATGGGGTTCAGTGTCTTGCCCAAGTACACTTCGACATGTGGCGGTGGAAGCCGGGATCGATCCGCCAACCTTCAAATTGGAGGACGACCGCTCTAACCACTGAGCCACAGCCGCCCGCCAGTTGATGTCTAATTAAACGAAAGCAATGCATGTCTGCGTGGGGCTTAAGTTATCTATCATAAACCAAGCCCCTAAGGTAACTGAAGCTCTTTTCATATGGAGATATTCATATAAATCTGCACAGGTAGATATTATAGTGCTTTAGTTATTATGATGTCTGGATCAAGTGTTTTTGCCCTCGAGCCCAAGTCATTTGATTTTGAGTATCTGCCGATACCGAGTCCTGATCCAATCTATAATACATTTAAAAAAAGGAGCAAATAAACAGTTCCAGGATGTTCCTTATTTTGTATTTAATTCATCCTATTTTAATATTTAGCTGCAGGGACAGGGCAGCAAGCAGTCCTGGGACGACAGCCAGTTGCGGCCACTCCAGCGCGTCCTGGGGTTTCCCCTGGGCTTTGTCCCGGTGGGGAGTCATGAAGTTGTTACCTGTGTGTAAAAACGAAAATGGCGAGAGCACATTTTTGTACTGTGAGCACTCAAACACTCCGAATGCTCACAAACCGGTAGACAGACAATACGTTATTAAATAAAACAATAACGTTATGTAATTAATCTAGAAAAGCACACGGAGAGTATATACCTCCGCCAAATCTAGACGGTAATCCAGATCACCCCCAAAATCTAATCGATTGTTCCTTGGGTCATTTCTGACCTTTCCTGACCTTTTCATCAAAAACCATCCATTAGTTTTTGAGTTATCCTGCTAACACACAGACAGACAGACGCCGATTAAAACATTACCTTTCTTTGGCGGAGATAATAAGCAGATCAGAACGGCAGGCTCGAAAGAAAGAGTGACATGATCATAGGTTGTCTTCTGCATGCAGTAAGTGATCACCTCCAGTCCATGAACGAGTTTAAGATAATATCATAGGGATTTAATATGACTATAAACTAACACCGGGACATATGCTAAAGCGGCTAGTGAAGCTCGTAGAGCTAACGTGGCAACATTCTCAACACAACATTCACCGAGCCAATTAAAAAAGCTTACCTTAAAGAAAATATATGCATTGAGGCTTTTATAAGTCCTCATCCTCTCCACTGTTGTGTAGACTACAGGACTGTTGATAAGATATTCACATTCACATTTTCACATACATTGCGGTCGTCATGGAAACGTGTCCCCTCTTAAAATGGCGGCTGCGGGTTACGAGGAAAAAGTGTTCTGGATACTGACGTCACGTGAAAAGGTGTATGGATGTGTTAAAAAATAATGAGAATAAATATACATGTCCGAGTCCTGATCGGGAGGTAACGTCCAATTCCGATAGAGTCTGAAACTACGTGATTGGGCCCATTTTCTGATCATGTGATCAGATCTTGACATCCCTAGTTATGATGCAGTGCTATAAAGACTTACTGTAGAATTTTTGTAAACAAAAAATTAAGACCCCACAGGATGTTGATAATCTTTACAAACCAACTAATAAATTGCATAATTTTACTTTAATTCACCAAACATTTAAGAATCCTGTTTAGATTTTGCAGTTTAAGGGTTTTTGTATGCCCCAAGGATAATTCAAACAACATGGTTATTCCTGGTTTGAATCTCCTCCAGTAAACAAAAACAGGCTGCAGTTTGTTAATCATCCTTCAGTCCGTGTGGTCATGTTCTGAAGAAGGGCCTTTTCTTTTCAAAAGCATGACTCACACAGTCATGACATTGCACAGGGTCTTTCTGCATGTTTTCTTAATAGATTGTTCTTGACGTGAAAGCAATTAGCACTAACAGTTGTCGACATGCTCCTCTGCAACCAGCTCTTGATGTCAATACCGGCTCAGAGGGGAATAGTCATTTTAGACCAAGCAACGTTGACAACAGTTGCTCAGCAGCCTGTCTGAATTATTATGCAGTGTTAGGCTGCAACTTATTACGGCTCATTGTTTGTTTGGTATGATGACTGTCTATGTGCAGGCCCGGCCAAGTAAGGACTATTGCTTGTTTTTGTATAATAACCTTGGCAGCTGTACAATAAGCCATGGCCAAGATAATAGCACATAGATAAGAGGCTCGTTACGAAATGTGGAATCTATCTGTGTCCTCTTTCTGCTCCATTCACTGTCTGCATGATATTTCCCTGTCAACTCGAGGCTGAGCTTAGTTTTCTTGTCAAGAGGAAGCACACAGTCTCCAGCGTGCACTTGGTTTGTTGAATTGGTACTTTGGAGGTGCAGTGTCTGAGTTTGTCACCGCTGGATCGGAACAGGCTTTATGTTTGTTGCTGTATCTGGAAGATAACCACTTGTAACTCGCCGTTAGAGAGCGGGCAGGCTGACGGCGGAGATCTGGGCTCGGGCGGTTCACGGGGAGACACAGGAGGAAGTTCACAGGAGACCACAGGAGGACTCGGGAACAGAGACTCGGGAGGACGGCGACTCAGGAGGACTGGAGGAGCAGGGACGCCGATGGTAATCCTGGGAGGAAAGACAGGTTACTCGGAACACAGGAGAAATATCACTCGGAAATGTAAACATTTATAAATACTTAGGAACTCGGAAGTGGCTTTGGTTTGATACCATTAACGGCAACAACCAGGCGACGAGTGACGGTCTGCCTGCTGCTTATAAGTCTGATCTCCGCCAGCTGGTGTTAATCAGCCCGCACCACTCTCCAGCATAGATGTAACTCTGAGAAGAGAACTCACCTGACACACAAAACACAGCCGCAAAACAATGGACATGACATTGGGCTTTGACTAATCATCTAAGGTTGCTCATCACAAGTGGAAAACATATGTGCTATCTTGTTTAGGATGAAGGACAGGAAGAACTATGGCTGCTCATGCAAATTCTTATTTTCTAAACTGGTCTTAAATCAGTATTACATTTAATACTGATTTTCTACATCATGTAAAATACACAACAGTCTATGTTGCCTTTTGTGGGCAGTCTTAATCTCGAAAATTCCTTTTTTGTTTGTTCCTAGGATATATTGCTAAAGCTTAAATACTTAGTTACTTGTCTTTCTGTAGTGTGAGGTAACAGTCACATAGTAGGCTACATCTATAATGTTAACCACACTGGGATTTTCTAATGAAGGTATAAATGTTATACAAAAAGAGAAATTGTGGTGGTCTTTAATGTTTTTCTTAGAGCTTCCTCTTCATAACAAATCTAACATTAGCCCATAGTTGTTACTAAAGCATCATTTTACTTGAGAAAACTTAATGACTTAAAGGTGGTAAAGAGCATGTTGTTCTGAATGAGAAGCTCAACAGCTGTTTGTCGTTTTTTTAGAATAGTGGGCATAATTGGAATGACTCAAAAAGTAATTCAGTTATAGATATATCCAGTGAAGACTTTCTGGGAGTTTCATTAAAAATTGTCCAGTAAATCACAAGATTTTTTCTGTGAACTTTGCAGACACACAAAAATGCACACACATCCACACACACAGACAAAAATCTTATTGACCTCTCTGACAGGAAGTTAGTAATTCAAAAATACTGTGATGCTGTCTGTCAAAATATTCAGGCAGCTCCAGTCTGTTTGATGTTATACTTTGAGATAAGAAATAATTTAATTTCTATAACGATGGTGATAATATTAGATTGTTTTCAGTTACTTTCATAAAACTTTGCGGATGTTTGGACCACTCTCATTTCTCAGGTTTTATCCAGAATGTGAAAACTACTCGTTCAAGAAACTTCCCACTTGAGACTCCAAGTTCAAAATGCATCCGTCAACAGTTTGCTGTCTTGAAAAATTTAGAAGAACAAAAACCAGATGTAGAGGGATGTAATGAAATAAAGTATGGAAATAAGATTTCATCAAATGTGCTTTACAAAAGCAATCAACACATGTTTTTTATGCTTGTGTGGAAGTCATAATAACTATTGAACATGCTCAGCTTGACACCAGCTCACAGATTTAATTTTTGAATCCTTTATGGTTGGTGTAGAAGCTGTGAGCTCAGCAGAGTGAAAAGGAAGAGTGTTTGAAATAAAATGGGATATATAATAAGGTGTATGTGATGGGTCAGTACAGTAACGTCTGCACAAACAAGTTAAAGCAGAAGTCCAGAGTTTTTTCTCAGAGGGTGCCTCTGAGGCGAAAAAAAAAATCTTTTAGTTCCACCCCTCTGGTCCCTTCTAGTAAGATGGGTCTGATAAAATGAGGCCAGCGTGCGGTCACCAGAATCCCGGGGAGACGCCTTGGAGACTGCACGGATATCATTGGACTGGAGGAGGCTGCATGCATGAGCGTGTATGCACGCTTGGTTGATTGAAGGGTGTATGTATGTGGATGTAGAATGCTACTGGCTAATGCATTGCGGCATTGAGTTAAAATTACATGCGCCTCTACAGGACGGAGGCGGGTTTTGAGAAAAAAAGGAAGACTTTGCTACATTTTATTACAGAAGTGGGTCAGACTGTCACTTTTATGGAATTTCAAAAAATCGTACAAAACTCCTGAAAAGAGGAAAACAACGGATTGCTGCTTTAAGCTCTGTCAACCAGCGTAATCTAACTCACAGATCTGCACAAAGCACATACATCCACACCCCCCCTCCTTACTACTACTACTACTACTACTACTACTGTCATTTAGCAGACGCTTTTATCCAAAGCGACTTACATTGAGAGAACATACAAGCAAGAAATCAAAGAGAAGGAAACAATATAAGGAGGCGGACTGTTTGGAGTCCAGTTTAATTCCGACGCTGATACATCAAGTGTATCAATTTTTTTTTTTTTTTGTAGAGATAAACTCCCAAATCGCTATCATAAATCATAAATCAATTCCGCATTAAGACTGAAAGTGTTCTTTAAAGAGGTGAGTCTTGAGTCTGCTCTTAAAAGTAGGTGCCGACTCTGAGGATCGGACCGAGTTTGGTAGGTCATTCCACCATCGGGGGATAACAGAGGAGAAGAGTTTGGAACATGATCTCATGCCACGTTGTGGTGGAAGCGCTAGGCGTCTTTCAGCGGCTGAGCGTAGCTGATGCGTGGGGATGTAGCTTTGGATGAAGGAGTGAAGGTAAGTAGGAGCTGTGTGTGTTAGAGTCTGGTAAGCCAGAAGCAGAGCTTTGTATTTGATGCGTGCTGCAACTGGAAGCCAGTGCAGAGAAATGAGCAGCGGAGTGACATGAGCCCTCTTGGGCTGGTTGAAGACCAGACCTGCTGCTGCGTTCTGAATCATCTGCAGAGGTTTAACCGAGGACGCCGGAAGACCGGCCAGCAAAGAGTTGCAGTAGTCGATGCGGGACAAGACCAAGGCCTGGACCAGAAGCTGTGTGGTGTGGTCTGTCAGGAAGGCTCTGATTTTCCTGATGTTGTAAAGAGCGAATCGACATGAGCGAGCTACAGAGTTAACCTGCTCCTTGAAGGACAGCGGGTTGTCCAGTATAACACCAAGGTTTCTGGCGGAGGTTTTGGGGAACAGCGTGATGGAGTCAAGCTGCACGCTTATCTGAGGAGGTAAGGAGTTACTGGCAGGACAGACAATGAGGTCAGTTTTGGACAGATTAAGCTGAAGGTGGCGATCCCTCATCCACGCCGAGATATCTGAGAGGCAGGCAGATATCCGCATTGAGACGGAGGTATTGTCTGGAGGGAAGGAGAGGAGGAGCTGAGTGTCGTCAGCGTAGCAATGGTAGGACAACCATGGGAGCGAATGATCTCACCTAATGAGGTGGTGTATAAAGAGAAGAGGAGAGGACCAAGGACCGAGCCCTGCGGGACACCCGTCGCCAGCTCATGCAGACTGGACATCTGTCCATGCCACGAGACTCTGAAAGATCTTTTCGCAAGGTACGAGGTGAACCACGAGAGGACCGGCCCCGAGATGCCAAGCTCAGATAGCGTCGAGAGGAGAATGAGGTGGTTGACGGTGTCAAAAGCAGCAGACAGGTCGAGGAGTAAGAGTACTGAGGAGAGACCAGCTGATCTGGCAACCCGTAGTGACTCTGCAACTGAGAGAAGAGCGGTTTCAGTGGAATGGCCTTGCTTAAAGCCTGATTGATAAGGATCAAGTAGGTCATTGTCATGGAGGAACTATGAGACTTGAGTGAAAACGGCTCACTCTAGGATCTTGGACATGAACGGTAGGAGCGAGACTGGCCGGTAGTTTCCTACCTGGGCCGGGTCGAGCGACGTTTTTTTCAGCAGCGGAGTGACAGTGGCTTGCTTGAAAACTGAAGGAAAGACGGCAGTTTTCATGGAAGAGTTTATAATGTGGGTTATTGCAGGTTTGACGGCAGGAAGAATGCTCAGCAGGATATCTGTAGGAATTGGATCCAGAGGACACGTGGTTGGATTAGATTCTTAATCCTTAATCCACAGGTTATTTTTCCATAGATCAAAAGCAATAAAATGCATCTGCTCCTCATTACACAAATAGGCCTCGGCTTATTTCAAAGGGGCCACTTTGTCAGAGCATTGGAAACAAAGACATGCACCTTAGAACCAGCAGGGCTTTACCCAAAGGCATGGAATAAGATCAAAATTACACACAGAGATTGAGCACAAGGCCAATTGTTGAGTCAATAAAAAAGCAGGCACTGTGCAAGAGGGAAAGAACATACACAGAACTCTTCCAAGCTTCTGTTTGCATTCTACAACTCTCGTCTGCATAGCTCAGCAGCAGCTTTAGACTCTTATGTTTTAAATACCACACCACTATTCATCGACAGAAATTTACAACATAATTTGCAGTTATAGCCAATGATTTAAGATCCCTGTCAATGCTGTGATGCAATCTATTTGAATGCTTTATTATAGGGCTAATTAAAGTAACACCTTGGGAAATGTTACATTGACCTGAACAAAACTTAACATTTAATCGACAGTTAAATCTTGTTATTAATTGCAGCAAATTATTTACAGATGGACGTTTTTTTTTGGGTTCAAAGTTTGTATAAACACAAAATCCATTCAGTTTGATAGATTAAGTCTCTGTATAGAACTTGCATAACCTTTTCATCTGTACAGTTCAAGAGCAGAGAAATGCTTATTGCAGATCAGGGCCACTGCTAGGCTTCTGGGGACCCTAAGCTCAATTGGCCAGGGGGCCCCTCTCCCATCGGCCAGGTAACCCCCCCCCCAAAAACAAAAAAAAATAAACTCGAACACACACAGAACATACTTAAACTTTTGTTATTTATTTTCAAATTAGAAATAAATACACAAGCAGACCTTCATATAAAAAAACAATTATATCACAAATGCAGGACACCTTAAACTAGATTATTAATTAAGCAACAAGGCAGAGCAGAACCAGGGCTGGATCAAGACACCATGATTAAACCCCAATTAAACCACACCCAAAACTGATCCAGGATTAAAACAGGTCTGAACCAAGACAGAACCAGAATCACAACAAGATGATAGTAGCACTGAAAATCATCATAGACCTGCACTACACTGACAACACCTCTTTATTGTGGCAACATGAGACTGTATCTTCAAGGCTTGAGTTTTGTGAACATAAAAGCCTAAAAAATTATTAAATTCTGCCAAATAATTACACTATTTATGGAACTATCTAACCTAGATGTTCAAAAAAAGCCTGCATGACTTAATAAATATAGAATCAGAAAAATTACAAACCTATAAGTTACACTAGTGAACATGTTCTAATGTGTTTTGGAAAACAACTGTGTTTGATTACTAATGTGTCTATATCACCTGGATCTTGTTCCTTCTCTGTGTTGTCCTCCTATTGAAATCAGATATTTACATATATTTAAGATAAAACACTTTTTTACTATTAAACATCAAATCAGACTAAATGGTTTCTTTTAGATTAACAAATATAAAAAAATGAATTTGTTAAATTTAAAAATAAAGAGAATCTTATTGTATTTTAATTGCAAATTGCACCCAAATTGTATTTAAAATTGAGCCACACTTGTGGACATCTAGTTATTCCCCTGATGTTTTGGTTGATTTCTCTTGATCCTCCCATGTCAAAGAGAGAGGCTCTGTGTTATGGAGGTGCTTTAATATGCATCCACAGGTGTGTCACCAGAAATCAGAAGCTTCTTAAAACTCAGAGCTGAATCATCTGGAGTTTTATTTTTGACACAATTCAATAAATAAATAATATATACTCCTGACTTTGATGAAAGTGATAAATACATAACAACTCTCTCTGTTAGGTTTTGGGGTTTTGGTTCCAGTTTTGTGGGTTGAGTTTCTGTGGGTTTTCTTTCTCTCCTGGTTTTGGTTATGGGGTTGGTTCATTTCATGGGGTTATTTTAGCCTTCCTCCTTGTTTCCCTCAGGTTCAGCTCTGTTGGTTCTGTGTCTGGTTATGTTTTCATGTTTTACTTTGGTCATAGTGTACCTGTGTTCCCGGTTTCACTTTTATTTTGTTACCTATTGTACCTCCTGTTAATCATCTGTTGTCGTCAGGTCTCTTTATGTCTGGTATGTCACTTCCTGTTTAGTTCCTGTGTGTTTTAAATCCCAGTGTTTCCCTTGATTGTTCCCAGGTGTTTTGAGTTTCTGTTCCCAGGTGTTTTGAGTTTCTGTTCCCAGGTGTTTTGAGTTCTGTTTGTTATTTAAGGGGATTCAGGTCAGTTTGTCTTTGTTCGGGGATTATGTTGTGTCACCCTAGTTCAGATCTGTATCGTCATCTCATCATTCATGTAAGTCTCGCTGCCCTGTCAGCCCTCATCTTTGATCATTAAACCTATTCATGTACAAAATTATGCTTGCTCTCCGCTTCCTGCACTTGGGTCCTACCCGCCTGTCAGCTACTAGTCGTGACACTCTCTCTCTTTATTCATCTCCATATCTCCCGATGACAAACGGCCAATGGATGCATTTTCAACTGCATTTTAGACATCAAATCCTGGATGGCAGAGAACTTTCTCCAGCTCAGACAAACTTTTATCAAAATTACAATCACTCTCTTTTAATCCATCTTAACAAGTGAAGAACCTGGGTGTCAGGATCTGAGTTCTGCATGTGGGTCAAACGTTTACCAGAGACCATGACACTGGGCTGTGATTTTTGACTCTTAGCTGACTTTTATTCCTCACTTTAAAAACATAACTAAAATAGGTTTTTATCACCTGAAGAACATTGCCAGAGTTGGCCCCATTCTCTGTCGGGCCAATGCGGAGACACTAATGCATGCTTTTAACACCAGTAGAATTGATTACTGTAATACCCTGTTTTCTGGTCTTCCTAAAAATACTACCTCAAGTTTACAGCTCTTACAGAATTCAGCAGCACGTGTCCTGACAAACACCAGGAGGCAGGAGCACATTACACCGGTTTTATAATCACTGCATTGGCTCCCATATGTTTTAGGATCAATTTTAAGGTTCTCTTAATGATTTTTAAGTGTCTTGGGCCTTATCTTTGTGAAATGCTTTTACCATATTAACCTTTGCAGTCCCTGCGCTCCTCTGGCAGCTGTCTCCTTATCATTCCCAAAGTCAGGACACACACATGGTGAAGCATCTTTTCACTATTATGGCCCTCACTTGTGGAACAGGCTGCCTGAGGACTTCAGGGCCTCAGAGAACATTCATATTTTTAAGAGCAGGCTCAAGACACACCTT
Source organism: Pachypanchax playfairii (assembly GCA_006937955.1). Lineage (NCBI taxonomy): Eukaryota > Metazoa > Chordata > Actinopteri > Cyprinodontiformes > Aplocheilidae > Pachypanchax > Pachypanchax playfairii. Next base: position 108,940 of record SSNP01000098.1, read on the forward strand.
TGTAGACGAACTTTTAACTGATTATTATTTATTAATATCTGTTTATTCTCTCTGCATGTTTTATTTGATTGTAATTTTTAGTTTAGCTTTTATCTGGCTATTATTTAATTTTTTGTTTTCACTTTGCATTTTTATTCGATCATATTTTATCATTGTTTTAAAATTGATAATTTAAAATGTTATTAGTCTTAACATTTTATCAGTATTTTACTACCTAATCTTGTTACCCACTGTTTATTTTAATATTTTAACTTCTTATTTTAATCATCCTTCTAATGTTTCCTCTGTTTTCGTCTTTGGGAGCCCTCTGCCTCGGGAGTGATAGACGGCTCTGGCTGCCCAGGTGCTCTCCAGATAGTGCTTGGGTGGAGGCGGGGGTACCAGCTCTCCCTCCTCTGGGTGCTCTGGGTCAGTGCCTTGGCTGCTGATGCTGCCAATGCAGATGGCTCCCATGATGATGATCCCCTGAGTTATCTGTACTCAGCCCATCGCTGATTTTGTTTATTGTTACTTTTATGTGTGTTTGTGCATTGGGATGGGGGGTGTAGTTGTGGCGATAGTTTTTTATTTTGGGAGGGGGGGGGGGTTGTGGGTTCTTTTTAATCTGTAAAGCACTTTGAGCTTTCTAGTTTAAAAAGCGCTTTATAAATAAATTTGATGATGATTCTGACATTTAACTAATTCAAAAGAACTGTCAATATTATCTAAAACAAAACATTTTCTCTAAATTGATGCTTAACAGTAATGAAAATTTTTTTTTTTCCTGAAGTGAATGTAAATATGTGGTTACAACTGTGAAACTGCTCTATCGAAATTTTTCAGAGTTTTTTTTTGCCTGAGTATTTTCTTTGAAAGAAGCCACTATCCATTGTTGTACATAAGTTTATAACTGAAACTGATTTAGAGAGTGTATTATTTAGTCATAAGGGGTTAGCAAATATGAAATAAACACAAAGGTCTAAAAAATACCAGCATTGTTGTTCTGCTATTCATTTAGTTGATTAACCCTGGCAGAGCTAGCAAAAATAGAAAGAGCAAGACACGTAATATGTGTCAAGTGAGCAGCGTGACATTAATCTTTGTGATATGTCATCATATTTACATTATTTGTACAGTATGAGTGATTTACTTTGGCACCTGGTCAAACTTCAGCTCTGTCCTCTGCTGCACAGCAGCGCAACACGTCTCCCCCTCCCTCACATGCTGCTGAGTGGCACGGTCGGATCATACCAAAATTAGGGGGGGGCTGTAACTGTGCTATGTGCTTCGAATATTGTGTGTAGTTTTTCTTTTATAAAGTCATCAGTCAGGCATCTAACTATGAAAAATATGACACTCCAAAAAACCCGGTGCTTCTGAAAAAAATAACCCTGGGCTGCATACTTTGCATATGGACAGCAGCAGGGCTGTTGCAGATATTCCAATGTGTAATGTCCCAGTTATTCAAAATCAGGGACATTACCTTTTTATTAACAGGAGACCTGTTTGTGGACTTTATTGGTGAAGTTATAGTGAAATGTTTGCTTTTCAGCTGATATCTGCTAACCTGGCTCTGCCTGATCAGTGTGTTGAGCCTGCACATAATGATCTGGAACTGCTCCATCTAAAATTGTCTGAAAAGGGGATGGCCATCTGGTACAATATTTTAAGCTTATTGGAGGATGTGCCAGCAAATGTCTGCCTATCATGATTTGTAAATCAAGCTCTTGCAAATCCAGTCGGGAGAAAAGCAAACACATTGTTACCACCAAAGTACTTACCTTTGTTTATTTTTCAACCAAGAAATATCCTAAAACAGATTCAATAGCTGCTTTTATCAACCAGCGCAGCTATGTTTGTTTTTCTTTGCCTGCCTGGGCACTTGCTGCCAATCATACCTGAACGCCCGCCCCCAAAGCACAATGCAAACACATGATTGGTCCGAACATTTTTTGACCGAGGAAGACGGTTCAGTTGGAGCAGTTCAAGATTGATTTTCATGGGTTTTAAAAACTGATGTCTTCATAAAATTCTCTTTATAATTTGTCATTGTTGAACTGAAAGGATCTGCATGAAGGGTAAATTTGTTTTGCAGGTGAACTGTGCAGTGGTACCCATACTGGAGTGTAGGGCTGCAACAAACAATTATTTGGATCATCGATGAATTGGATGGGGATCTCAACTCGATTAATCGGATTAGAGGGGAAAATTTTTCAAAGTTCTACAGAAACACTTTTTCTCTCGTTCCTTCACTTTGTTTAACAATAGAACATTATTAGAAAATGGCTCAATAGTACGCAAAACAACATGCTGGCTATATGCTATATATGCCCTGGTTTAATGTCATAGTTCAGTTCCTTTTTGGTAAAAAATTCTGTTGTGTAAACAGATAAACCTTTATTACATTTAAAAATAAACTTTACTTGCATCAAAATCTCTAGAAACATATTCTCAAAAAAAAAAAAATGTAAAAAACAAATTTTCCTTTTGGAAATGATTTTCATAACTTTTTAAATATACAAAAAGTTATTCTGTGCAGTTTTAACAAATCAACAACCAATTTAGCCTAGGGGAAACAGATCCTGAAATGATCGTCAGTCAGACTTTCCCCTCTGATAGACAGCGTGTCCTTTGAGCGAGTGCAGCTGGAGCAGACAAAGCTCTGGATGGGGAAGCATATCCACATAACACCGGCACGCTGGTGTCATCTGTCTTATGCGCAGACTTTAAATATTATGATCTCATCTTATTTTTTCCCCATTTTGATACTTCATTAGGAAGCTGAAGTGTTCCCAAACAGGAGACTTTGATGAAAAATTAACATAGTTTTTCGCAACTTACGCAAACACTGAGCTCTCCACTTCCTTGCTGATGAGACCGACGTGCCTACGCTTGAGGATGCTGCTCCGCTATTAGCAAATTGCTCGCATTGATTGTTAAATAAAGGTTGTGCGAAAAAAAAGTTGTGTGACTGGTGACCTACACAATGAGTCAATGACGAAATTCGTTGCCAACGCATTTCATCTTTGAATTTTAGCGATTTTATCGTTTCATTGTTGCAGCCCTACTGGAGAGTTCTGACTTTTCAGAAAGAGTGTCTGTGGAAATTTTATGAAAAATGAATGCTATTATCTATTTAGTTTTATGACAGCATGTGGAAATTTTCCTCCTTGCTAACCACTACCACCTGCTCCTCATTCGAATTTCATGCAGTACGAATCTCTAAGCCCGTCGCTGCCTATGTTTTGGTTATTTACCGCCCTCCGGGAGGCAACATGGAGCAATTTATGGATGAATTGGACACAATCCTATCCGACATTCCGGATGATAACTCCCCTTTAATTGTTATGGGCGACATGAACATTCATATTGATAAAACACAAGCTCATAACTTTCTGGCCCTGGTCCACTCCTTCAATCTCAATCTGGTCCAGACTCCCCCAACACACAGAGCTGGCAACACACTGGACCTGGTACTGACCAGGTACTGCACTGCGGATAACGTGCAAGTCACACCGCTGCACCTCTCAGACCACTTCCTGATTAAATTCAGCATCTCCATCCCTTACGTACCTAACGCAAAAGTAAAGACTGTCTCCTACCGCAGAAACCTTCAATCTCTCACTCCCTCGCAGCTATCGGAGCATGTCTGCTCCTCCCTCCCTTCCTACTCGGTGCTCTCAACTCTGCCTGTAAATGACGCAACAGAGACGCTCTGCTCCTCACTAGCTTCTTCTCTGGACGAAGTCTGCCCTCGTGTGTCAAAGCTGGCCGCCCGGCAGCGTCCTAGTCCGTGGCTCACAGACACTCTGAGGGATCACAGAGCTGGTCTGAGAGCAGCTGAAAGGAAATGGCGCAAATCCAAAAATCTCTCTGACTTGTCCGAATACCAGCAAAAGCTCTCTAGCTTCACATCCTGCTTAAAGGCTGCCAAGATAGCTTTTTACCAAAACAAAATCCAAAATGCTCCTAACATGGGAAAACTGTTCAAGACATTCAATACTCTTCTCTGTCCTCCACCTGCTCAGCCACCCACCGGGCTGACTGCAGACATGTTCGCCACCTACTTCACAGACAAAATCGCCTCCATTAAAAATCAGTTTTCCGAGCCTGACCATCCCAGTCTGGTCCATCCTTCCTCCGGTCAATCACTCTGCTCCTTCCGCTTACTGAATGAGGACGAGGTCTCCCGACTCATAGTGGAATCTAATCCAACCACGTGTCCTCTGGATCCGATTCCTACAGATATCCTGCTGAGCATTCTTCCTGCTGTCAAACCTGCAATAACCCACATTATAAACTCTTCCATGAAAACTGGCGTCTTTCCTTCAGTTTTCAAGCAAGCCACTGTCACTCCGCTGCTGAAAAAACCGTCGCTCGACCCGGCCCAGGTAGGAAACTACCGGCCAGTCTCGCTCCTACCGTTCATGTCCAAGATCCTAGAGCGAGCCATTTTCACTCAAGTCTCACAGTTCCTCCACGACAACGACCTACTTGATCCTTATCAATCAGGCTTTAAGCGAGGCCATTCCACTGAAACCGCTCTTCTCTCAGTTGCAGAGTCACTACGGGTTGCCAGATCGGCTGGTCTCTCCTCAGTACTCGTACTCCTTGACCTGTCTGCTGCTTTTGACACCGTCAACCACCTCATTCTCCTCTCGACGCTATCTAAGCTTGGCATCTCGGGACCGGTCCTCTCGTGGTTCACCTCGTACCTTGCGGAAAGATCTTTCAGAGTCTCGTGGCATGGACAGATGTTCAGTCTGCATGAGCTGGCGACGGGTGTCCCGCAGGGCTCGGTCCTTGGTCCTCTCCTCTTCTCTTTATACACCACCTCATTAGGTGAGATCATTCGCTCCCATGGCTTGTCCTACCATTGCTACGCTGACGACACTCAGCTCCTCCTCTCCTTCCCTCCAGACGATACCTCCGTCTCAATGCGGATATCTGCCTGCCTCTCAGATATCTCGGCGTGGATGAGGGATCGCCACCTTCAGCTTAATCTGTCCAAAACTGACCTCATTGTCTGTCCTGCCAGTAACTCCTTACCTCCTCAGATAAGCGTGCAGCTTGACTCCATCACGCTGTTCCCCAAAACCTCTGCCAGAAACCTTGGTGTCATACTGGACAACCAGCTGTCCTTCAAGGAGCAGGTTAACTCCGTAGCTCGCTCATGTCGATTCGCGCTTTACAACATCAGGAAAATCAGAGCCTTCCTCACAGACCACACCACACAGCTTCTGGTCCAGGCCCTGGTCTTGTCCCGGATCGACTACTGCAACTCTTTGCTGGCCGGTCTTCCGGCGTCCTCGGTTAAACCTCTGCAGATGATTCAGAACGCAGCAGCACGTCTGGCCTTCAACCAGCCCAAAAGGGCTCATGTCACTCCGCTGCGCATTTCACTGCACTGGCTTCCAGTTGCAGCACACATCAAATACAAAGCTCTGCTTCTGGCTTACCAGACTCTAACACGCACAGCTCCTACTTACCTTCACTCCTTCATCCAAACCTACATTCCCACGCGTCAGCTACGCTCAGCTGCTGAAAGACGCCTAGCGCTTCCACCACAACGTGGCATGAGATCATGTTCCAAACTCTTCTCCTCTGTTATCCCCCGATGGTGGAATGACCTACCAAACTCGGTCCGATCCTCAGAGTCGGCAGCTACTTTTAAGAGCAGACTTAAGACTCACCTCTTTAAAGAACACTTTCAGTCTTAATGTGGGATTAATTTATGATTTATGATACCGATTTGAGAATTTATCTCTCGCATCAGCGCCGGAATTAAACTGGACTCCAAACAGTCCGCCTCCTTATATTGTTTCCTTCTCTTTGATTTCTTGCTTGTATGTTCTCTCAATGTAAGTCGCTTTGGATAAAAGCGTCTGCTAAATGACAGCAGTAGTAGTAGTAGTAGTAGTAGCATGACATGATTTGAATGTTTTCAGACCCAAACGCAGGAGAAAACTCGCCAGACTGAGAATGTGCTCCAAACAAACTTTAATATCAATACAGCAAAGTGCTGACCTGACAGCGAAATGACTTACATGAGTTGAGGTGCAGGACACGGAGGAAGCTTGGTAAGACAACATGCAATCCACAGACAAATAACAGAACTAAAACACCAGTTTAAATACATAACAGAACAAATGGAGTAATCAACTAAACTGAAACACCTGAGGGAAGAGAAACAAAGCTACTGAAGACACGCGAGGGTAAACAGGAAACACGGAATGTACGAAAATAAAACAGGAAACACAGGGAGACGAGATACAAAGGTAACATGGGAAAACCCTGGAAAACAGAGAGTAAAAGCAAAAGTAAAGAAAATACAAAATAACTCCTAAAGCCACAAAACTGCAAAATAAAACCCAGATGAATCCCAGGAACACAAAAACCACAACTAAACAAAACCAAAACTCAGAGTCCCAACACAGCAATGATCTATTTTGATCATAGCTCAGGGGTCCGTTCCAAAAAGCTTGGCCAACTTACCCTGGCTCAAATTGAGGCGGAGGTGGTGCCATCCTGACCATGCGCCAGCACTCTGGGCATTCAACTGCCTCACATGCAAAATATTTTTTAGTTATTCGTTCTAATTAGATACCATCGATACTGGTATCGGCCCCGATACCATCTAATGTACATGTATCAGTTAAAGTTAACAGATACCATGAACTCATACTTAAAATATGATAAATCTGCAATAAAGTAATAAAAATGGTTTGTTTCTCTCTTTAAATTTTAGTTTTATGGTCATTTCATATTTTACATCTGTTAATTTGTCTTAGTTATGTTTAGTTAGTAAAGTCTTGTGCCTTTACTCTCTTAAAGAAAGGTATAAGTTGATAAATTCACCAACAGAATAATACATTTTATCATCCAGGGCTTGTCAAAGCCACTGGCTCTCTGTTTTTGAGATCTGGAAAAATTACCAAAAAAATTATGTTTTAAAATGTTGAATACATAAAACTAACAGACTTCAAACATTCATTCAAAAATATGAAATGTTTCACCAAGGTATAACATATACACCATCTTCCCCAAACACAAATACAGTTGTTTTGCTTTGCTTTTGCCAAGGCTACATCTGAGACTCCAAAATATTGATATCATGGGAGCATAATAACTAATTTAGTTACCAGTTTTAATATTTATTAATATCTAGGCATCAATTATTTTGACAACCCCAGTCTGGTCAGAACTAAGCCCTATCTTCCCAAACTAAGGTCGTTTAAAGAGCTATTACAAAAGGGATATTAATTGCTTGTAACCAGTGGCGGCTGGTTAAATATTTTTTGGGTGGGGCTGCATAAATCCAATTAAGTGACGGTCATAAAAAAATCAATAAAAAAATTTGCAATAATGTAAACCCTGTATAAAAATACATTTTCAACTTCAGTTAAATATTTAACAAAGACTTTATTCAATTGTAAAATAAAAAAAAAATATCACCGGAACAGGTTATGGTGCGTTCACACTAACCACTTTCTCAACGTCAAGCAATGTTCATAACGCTTCAAGTTTGACGCTTAAAAGCTTGTTGAAGCTTGTAATGCCTGCCAGTTAAAACGCATAGGCGCCAAAGCTTGTAACGCCTGACCGTTAAAAAGAGCGCGTAGATGGGGCTTCCTTTGTTATCAGGTGTTCTAAGCTATGGCAGATCATATAGAGAGAGTGGCTTGGCTTTATTCACTCAGTTTGTGGATCAAATCAAATCAAAAATACTTTATTAATCCCCGAAGGGAAATTCAAGTGTTGTTGTAGCTCAGTTCTTTTTCAGGGAGCCATAGAGAGTTCTAGCTGTGGACAGGAAGGATCTCCTCTAGAGGGTTCTAGGTGTGGACAGGAAGGATCTCCTCTAGAGGGTTCTAGGTGTGGACAGGAAGGATCTCCTGTAGCGGTCTGTGCTGCAGCGGATTATGAAGAATCTTCTGACTGAGACACTCTGTTGTTGAGTTACTGTGTTCTGAAGAGGATGATGAGGGTTTTTCATCATGTTCTTCATCCTCCTTTGGACAATCAACTCAAGAGACTCCAGTTCAGTCTCCATGACAGAATCAGTCCTCCTTCTCCATCTGTTCAGCCTCTTCATGTCACTTGCTCTGATGCTCCGCCTCCAACAGGTGACTGCAGGTGTGATCAGCTGACAAACTCCTCTTCTTTTGCAGCTCCTCTTCAAATCTCTGTCTGCCCGTATTGTTTGAAAGCCAGACAGAGACATGCTGGAGTCCAGGATATGTTCCTTTAGCCATGTCTCAGTAAAACACATGATGCCGCATTCCTGATACTCTGGCTGGGTCTTCAACAGAGTTTCAACTTCATCCATTTTGTTAGCAAAGAGATCTCACATTTGTCAATATGACTGATGGAAGTGAAGGTTTAAACTTCCTCTTTCTCATACACCCCATTCTTCAGATGTGTTCTGAGTTTGAGGAGTTAAACCATTTGCTCCAGGAGCTACATATGGATGAGGTTTTCTTCCAGCGCTACTTTCATCTGTCCCACTATTTGAAGACTTCCTGCTTCATTCAGGTACGTCACTACGATGAGATGCTCTGATTGGTTGGCATGCCGCTTCAAGAGCGTCTAAAGTTCAGCTAGCTGAACTTCTGCGTTGCTTGTGTTTCAAGCCTTTCAAGCGTCAACGCCTGAAACGCTTGAAAAGCTTGAAAAGTTGACTCTGCTAACGCTCACAAAGCGACGCAGAGACTCTTATGCTCCTTTGACATACTCCACCATAGACTTTACATGTAAACTTGACGCTTCTGACGTTGACAGTTGGGCCGGTGTGAACGCACCATAAATCTAGTCAGCCAAACAGAGAAATTTTGTGTATTAACATTACATTTTGTATGAAGTAATATTTAACACAATATAAACATTAAATATGTTTGATCATTTTAATTGTCCAGCACTGGATAAACCTCCACAGTTGTATCCAGCATGTCTCAGGAAACCTCCCACTGTGCTGTTGCTGATTGTGCTGATGCTGATTGAAGACAAAACACTCCTCAATGTGCAGCAGGATGGTGTCACACACCTGAAAAACAATTTTTCATAATAAAGTTACAGCCATCTATCTACTAGTCATAATATTAAACTTCCTAAAAACATTTTTTTCTTTACAGGCTTCTCTATCACTGGGTTTAGCAAGTTTCCCTTCTTTTCAGTTTTATTCTACCAGAAAACAAAAAGAAAACATTGTACTTACTTCTGTTATCCATGTGCTCCTGGTGTTCTCTTTATATTTTCAGACAGATGTTTGATATCCCTCCTCACTCCTGTAAACCGTCCAGGCAGGATCAGAGCCCCTTGTTTTAAAGGTCCTGTATCATGAAAAATCAACTTTTTTGAGCTTTTAACCATTTGTGATGCTATTTCTTCATTTAAAAGACCTCCAGAGTGGTTTTTGGCTTAATTTGTGCATTCCCGAGTAATCCTCCTGAAACCTGCGCTCTGAGCAGCTGCTTTACTCGCTCATGTAAAACGGCTGAATTGAGACCCTCTACGTCACACTGTCATATCAGGAAGTTCCTGACCAATCCCTGCTGCCCCTGTAGTAGGTACGAGGCAAGCTGCGAGAATCCGAAACAATTTGTCAGGAGCTCATCACGGCAGATGTCTAACCTACAGCCCAGAGTTCCCACACTTCAACCACCTGCTGCTCTTTATTAGCATGAGCTGCTAATAAAGACTTATCAACTTGTCCCTGCTAATCACATATCAGTATGAATCCAGCTTTACAGCTGAGCTCCACGTCACCGCAGCCCGTCCCACCACAGGGTAAAAGACAGTCACTCACCCTGCCAGCACTCAGTCAGACGTCCCGTTTGCCACGAGCTCCTGTTAGCCTCCGTGCTGCTTTATCTGCCTAATTAATCCAGCCTCAGACCTCAGACTTGTACCGGTCGATATCTCTCTCTCTCTGTCCGCCTCGTTCTTGGCTGCTGGTCTTGCAGTCAGCAACTACGGTCGCTGCCTCCAGAAACCCGCTCTTCGCCCACGACCTGTCTCACTTCACCCATCTGATCCCAGTCATTGTGTCATCTCCCGGGTCGGATCGCATCCAGTCGAGAGTGGACCGTCCTTCCCTCCAGACGCTCCTCACCACCGAGCTTCCTCTGACAAATTAGCACCTTCATTTTGTTGTATTTTATTCTAAAAATTTCTCGTCGAAAATGTGCATTTGGCTGCGACAGTTACAGAAGTTTATTTAGTGTTTCTAAAAAGACCAATCGCACTCACATTTGGGAGGCGGGGTTTTAGGTAAACCGAGCGTTTTTACTTCCTGGTCACAGAATAACTCGAGAATATAAGTTATATTTCAGGACAAATGAAGTGAATATAACTCAAACAGTAAGGTTTTATCATATATGTGCCGATCCCAGATGTTGAAAACTGTAAAATAGCATGATACAGTCCCTTTAAACAAACCGAGTTAGCATAGCTACATCCAGCAAGCTCCGAGTGAAGCCTCGACTGCCTTCCCTTTTCATTTAACGGCTATTTGATAGCAGATAATCTCACAGTATTTTACGTGGTTTGGGGCACTTCAAAAATTGCCCTTTGTTTATTGGCTAAATTAAAGGAGCAATAACCGAAAATTCATCATTTCCAGTTTGAAAGAATTCTAAATATGCAATGTGAAGCTCTAGATGTGTAATTCCATCTGGAACATAGCATGAGGTCACACACCATCTCTCTGTGTTGATATCGAGCCTCTTGTTTACAAAGGTGGTCTCCCATGTTCGTGCATGTGAAACTCCGCATCCTTCATGTACTGAGCCGACACACATTGTTGAAGTGAAATGGCGGAAGGCGGAGCAAAGCGTTCACCTGAAGATGACCGGGAACACATTTCATCACCCAAGAAGCCACGGCCAATGACAAACAAACCGGGTAAAGCAAGGGACAAAACGAGAATAAACATTGATCTTGCTTTTCCAAGATGGAGAGCACTGAGAGAACGAGAGAATTTGCGATTTGACTCGGAGCTGGCTTTTCTTCTCCTGGACAGCTAAGGAACAATCATTATTTTAATCTAGTGTTACTGTAATGACTCGCTCTGGAAAGCGATAAAGTTGTCGACGCTGTCCTTTATACTGCTTGCATTCAGTTCTGCTCTTTTACCTTGTAGCTGTAGCGGCTAAATGTCCGCTACGGACATTTAGCAGCCGTGTCATGAGAGAGGAAAAGTGGCGGCACGTTGTTGTGGCTTTCAGCCAAGCTGAATGGAGACTGTGGTTGTGTTGAATTATCCGGAACATTTTTTTACATCTGAACGTCAATCATGACAGACTTTGTTCTGGTCTCAATCCTGTACTCAACAGCACACCTAGCGGTGAAAAATCGCTTGTTGCTCCTTTAAGTTCTTCCATTGGCTATGCAGATCTGCTATTGGCTAATTCGATCTAAGAGCCCGTCCCCTGAGGGTGCTTTCTCCAGCGCCCCAGAGCTGATGAACTAGACACATGAGAAGTGAAGATGCAGGAGGAAATCATGTTTTATAAACAATTTATGTTTTTCAGAAATTATTATATACAATCTTCTCAGTATTTGAATATACATATAAGTGTTTTTAACTCTAAATACATGTAATAGAAAAAACTCAAATATTTCTTATTTGTTGCCACATCATGTTTTTGATAGGGAGGGTGGTGCCCTAGCGCCCTCTGTTTGTAACCATTCAACAGAAACCCATTTCACTTTTTAGATCTTTGCACATCAGCCCACCAAGAGTTAAGAGGAGTTGTGTGAAGTCATCACAGATCCCTAATAGTTTATTTATTTTTTGTTAGTTTGTTTTTTGATGATTAGCTGGTACTCGTAGGCCAAGAGTTTCACATCATCTCCAAACCAAATGCTAAACTCCATCATCTACTGCATGAAGGCCACAAGAACATCATCCACTGCATTAAGGTAACATGGTCACCAGTTCCTGTAGAAACTTACATGTTTACCCCTTTCTATAAACTAGTTCCTCAGGTATAGAACAATTTTCAAGTTCCACAAAATGAAAAGTTTCCACAGGTTTGTTCTCCAGATGATGTGTAAAATGAAACAAGCTCTCTAGCTAAAAAGATCTGGGGTCTCATTTATAAAACACTGCGTAGAAACCCTACTAAAAGTGTACGTACGACCAAAACAAAAAGTTTGCGTACGCCAAAAAAATTTCCGATTTATAAAACCATGCCTACGCACAGTTGTAAGCACTTTCCCCTTTATAAATCACACTCTTCCTGGAAGCTTGCGTACGTGAATTTGGCTCATGTCCCGCCCTGAACACGCCCAAACCCGGCCATATAAGGTCAATGCAAAGCAGGACATGAATATCGATACATATGAGGAAGACGGGAAATATTGCAACTAAACAAAAAAACAAGAAGATAAACTTCACAGAGACGAAAATTAAAGTGTTAGTGGGTGAAGTGGAGGCTAGGAGAGACATTTTATTTGGTGGAAACAGCAGCGGTGTCACAAATAAAAGTAAAAACTACGAGTGGCAGCGTCTGCAGTGCACCTGTCAGGGCAGCTGACAGAACGGTGTACGGTCTTGTGTCAGAGAAGGAGGGCGACACCAACCTGACAGAAACAACAAATAAACCCGGTATAAAGCACCTTTTGTAATATGTGGCTACGTTAACAAATTTTAGCATGTTTTAAGGAGACAGACTAATATGTCGTGTCTTTCCAGCATTTGTACATAGGCGAGGAGGAGGTCGTCAGACTGTCCCCAGCACCAGTGCGGCCGGGGACCGCGGCGCATCAGCAGTGGTCGGGTTCTGACCGAAGCTGTGATACAGACACAGAGAGACACCATCAGCGCTATTAATTCTGTGACCAATGAATTAAAAGAAATAAAGAGTGTGTTTTGCGACATGATGACAGCCTTTGGGGCCTTAAATGATACATTAAAAAACATTAAATGAACCATGTCGTTGTCATCTCAAACACTGCATTACACCCTCATGGTGCATTCACACCGGCCACTTTGTCAACATCTGATAACGCTCCAAATTTGACGTTTGAAGTTGAAGCTCATAACGCCTGCCAGTCAGAGCGCATAGGCGTAAAGCCAAGCTTGTAAAGCCTGACCAAAAAAGAGCGCGAAGGCGGGGCTTCCTTTGTTATCGGATGTTCGGAGCTATTGCGGATCATATTGAGACAGTGGCTTGGATTTATTTACTTCATAGATCTAGACAACGTCAACGTCGGGTGCATCAGCGCCATTTGTGGATACACCCCATTCTTCAGATGCGTTCGGAGTTTGGTGAGTTTAACCATTTGCTCCAGGAGCTACGTTTGGATGAGGTTAATTTATCTTCCATTTTGGCTGATCCCGCTTCTTTCCGGTTACGTGCTCTGACGTCTTACGTCACTACGATGAGACGCTCTGATTGGTTGACATGCCGCTTCAAGAGCGTTATCAACGTCAAAAGTTCAGCTAGCTGAACTTTGAGCTAGAAAAGCTTGAAAAGTTGCCGCTCATAACGCTCACAAAGCGCCGCAGAGCCGTTGACGTCTGTCTGACGCCCGTCCACCATAGACTTTACATATAAACTTGCCGCTTATGAAGTTGATGGTTGGGCCGTGTGAATGCACCATCAGACCTTTGTTCCCCGAGTGAAGTCTTCCTGTCGAGGAGGAGGAGATTAATTTTATGTATTTCTCTTAGTGTTGAAAAATGTTTTTAGGAGAACTACAGCTCACTACAAGCTGCAATATAGATATAATTGCTGTTCTGAATGTTTATAATAACACGAATCTATAATTAATGTTTGGTGTGAGGTGAAATGACGTGTGTGAGAGGAGTAATATGCAGTCTGACTGCAGTTCACCACTTCACCAACTGCGTCGTTGATTCCCCTCGTCTCCAAAATGTCCGTACGCACGGGTCAGAGTTGTACAGGTGCACATGTTTTCAAGTCAAGTTTGTTTTTTATAAATCCCAACTTTTGCTTTGAAAGTGGCATACGCTACTTTCAGGCCCCATTTTTTGCGTACGCACCATTTATAAATGAGACCCCTGGTTTTAATAACTACAGCTAAAAGTATAAAGAGAGAGAGTTATGCAACTTTTCCAGACCACACCACACATTATTTTAGATTACCATTTCGCTAAGGTCTCAGCAAGCAGCGAGGGTAGGCACGGAGTCAAATGAGATCACAGCTCTTCCCAGACACTTTGTTTTCAGCTCATTAATTAGACGCATTGTGGAAAAGAATATCTTCATTCTCCTCCAGTTGGCCTTCCCCGTGGCTCACCATCAGATCTTCGTATGGGCCTCTGGTGTGAAAGCAGCTGCTAGATCTGACATGAGGAGAGCAACACAATAAGGAAGGTGGAGAGTTATAAAGTAACAGCGTAGCAGAGAGAGTTCAGAGTGTCCATATTCCAGCTTCCTGCCTAATTGTTTCCTGGCAGCAGAAGTAAACCTGTTCTCAAAGCATAAATCCCCCTATGTTTATTTTTCTGCTCCAGGTGTTGATGAAACAATTCCCTTGCTGGGTAAGCATATTTCCCCTTCCCACTTGCCAAGACTCTGAAAGAGAAACAAAGGCTGCCCCTTCATCTCTACCCATCTCTCTCTCTTACTAACACACACACACACACACAAGTGTGTTTTGGTATCCTTATGGGGACCGTCCATTGACTTCCATTGATTTTAGTAACTAGATTTATACCTAACACAAACCCTTTTACTAACCTTAACCATTACTGATCTATAACTAACCCTAAGACTAACTAAAACTCTATTCACACCATACCTATAAACCTAACCCCTAACCCTAAAAAGGGGATCCCCCCCATGGGGACCAGGCTTCGGTCCCCACAAGAACCCTCAGACCCCAGAAAGATAGTAAAAGTCAGGAAACGGGTCCCCAGGAGGTCAGAAATACAAACCCACACACACCCACACACACCCACCCACACACACACACACACACACACACACGCACACACACACACACACACACAAGTGTGTTTTGTTATCCTTATGGGGACCGTCCATTGACTTCCATTGATTTTAGTAACTAGATTTATACCTAACCCAAACCCTTTTACTAACCTTAACCATTACTGATCTATAACTAACCCTAAGACTAACTAAAACTCTATTCACACCATACCTATAAACCTAACCCCTAACCCTAAAAAGGGGAGTTCCCCTCATGGGGACCAGGCTTCGGTCCCCACAAGAACCCTCGGACCCCAGAAAGATAGTAAAAGTCAGGAAACGGATCCTCAGGAGGTCAGAAAAACAAGCCCACACACACACACACACACACACACACACACACACACACACACAAGTGTGTTTTGTTATCCTTATGGGGACCGTCCATTGACTTCCATTGATTTTAGTAACTAGATTTATACCTAACCCAAACCCTTTTACTAACCTTAACCATTACTGATCTATAACTAACCCTAAGACTAACTAAAACTCTATTCACACCATACCTATAAACCTAACCCCTAACCCTAAAAAGGGGAGTTCCCCTCATGGGGACCAGGCTTCGGTCCCCACAAGAACCCTCGGACCCCAGAAAGATAGTAAAAGTCAGGAAACGGATCCTCAGGAGGTCAGAAAAACAAGCCCACACACACACACACACACACACACACAGAGAGAGAGCTATCAGACCAATCACAAAAACCACGAGCTGCCTTGGTGTGTGAGTTTCAATTTGCAGACCGATACCAGGGATAGAAAATGGTTGCACTCCATACCAAACGGTTCCAGACAGCACCAAAGTGAACGTAATCAGCAAATAACTCAGTCAGTGACAAAGCATGCAAGTGAGCTTGTCAGCAACTGTTCTGGATGATTAGGAAATATGTTTCATGGCACAATAAAATTACAAAGGGTCACATAACTCAGCCTCAACAGACTGATGTCATCACACATTTATTTGTAGTATATGGCACTCTTCTTGTGTACAGTTGAAAAGTAATTGTGCTTTATTATTTTAATGACAAAGCCCAACCCAGCTAACCTAAGTGATGATAGGACATTCAAACTGCAGGCACACACTTCCAAGCTTGTAGGATACCATACTCTGGTACACTCCATTGATGTCATGAGCCTGCTCTGTCTGTCTTGCTAGCCTATCTGCAAACTTCATGACAGGAATCCAGCTGCATACAAAGAGGGCAAAGTGAGCTTATGTGTGTTTTTTGACCCCCTTAGCAAAACGGCAGGCATTGTTTGTCGTAGAAGGCACAGTGGTTTTTCTGTTCAAAGCCAGCACAAGTGAGAGCTTGTCAGGGCTGAGGAAAGTGAGGGTGAAAAGATAGAGGTGGAGAGAAAAGCTCTTGGTAACAAAAGCAAACTTTCTGAGTGCTGTTGATTGTTAGTTTAACCTGTTGGTTGCTACTTTTAAGTGAACAGACTTGAGTTTGAGAACTTCCTATTCTTCCTTATTATTTTAGCAGAAATGTAGGCCTACTAAGTTTGTTCTTTAAAAAGTTTTGAACTCAACCTGCTGTCAGCGGAATGCTCTAAGTGGGATTAATAATATTGTTTTGCTTTTCAACAGGCTCCATGTTTCTTTCTTGTATACTGTACTTAAATCCAGACTGCCATGTCATAAATGGGCCTGGTGTCATTTGAATCTGTTTTCTTGCTGCACCTGCCTTTCCCAGCTCAGACATCATAGTCTATACATTGTAATATACAAAAATTGAGCCACATTTTTTAGTGTGTGGTGTGTTTACATGTATTTATACAAACACTCATTAATATTGTGGGCTAATATAATGTTTGACCGCAAAACAATGTGGGTGGAATTATTGGATCAAGCCTCTTTTCTGTTCTATTCTACAGAATATTGTTTTAAACCCCCTCCATCATAGATTTGTAAGATTTGCATTTTTTATGTATCATTAGTGCAATTCTATATAGCAAAAGGACATAAATACGTATCAGCAGTAGTTGCCTAGAATTGGTTGGTAAAACAAATAATTTGCAGGTCTGGAGGTCCCTACAACACAACAGCTGTTTTCTTATTTTGCCCTCAGGTAATTATTGTGACAGGTAATAGTAGGTGTACATAAAGTGCTTCACAAAATCTGCTAACTTCATTTGAAATAGGAGAACTTGTATGAATGAAGAGCAACTTCTTGCATACAAGATCTGTCCTACATATCACTTGTACACCCGGCACACAGTGACTCACCATCCTTTTATTATCTTTTTTGTTGCTACCAACTTAGTAAATAAGAGTGTGGGATTTATTTAAAAGATACATTTTCCAAATTTTGGCCTCCCCCATTATGCTTTCAATAAACTTTGGTTTACTTTTTAACCATGTATTGTGTGTATCATTTTGCATTGAAATGAGTATTAAACCTAGCGACAAAAAGTTCGAGGCAATTTGTACATTTAAATAATTTATCTAAGAGTAGGTTCATGACGTGTGTGTAATGTGCGTCCTGATGCACGTGCTTCACTATTACTCACTACAGCAATGCGCATATATTCCATATATGGGGAGCCTAAGTCACGCTCTTCAACTTCCGGTCCATGGGTCCCCTGGACGAAAAAATAATGAATGGAAGTCAATGGAGCCAAAAAAGTTATTTTCTGATCCAGATTAAAATGCACCATGGATCAAACGTATGATGTCCATGAGTTGTAAAGACAAGTTTTGATGCCGACAAAGCGATCATTTTCGATATGCGTCAAAAGTTATTTTATAATTTGTGTGAAGACACTTAGTAAACTACAACCATTTGTCTCGCAAAATTGACGTCACCATACTGCTCAGAAGGAGAAGAATCAGAATAAGAAGAATCAGAATAAGAACAATGGCGGTGAGTTTAGCGAGCTTCACCTCCTTCTATCAGGACGAAGGAAGGAGCATTAAACGACTAGTTTTGGGGTGACATCCAGGTACAAAACACACCGGCATTGTCGCATAAAAGGCAGTGGTGAGACTCAGGAGATTCTGCCAGGATGTCATATGTGTGACTTTTCAGTTGTAGTCATTTTAATTACGAAATTTAAAAAATAAATGAATCCGAATCCACTTGACAGACACGGTCAAAACGCACATCATTATTTATCATTTAAATTATGGTACAGCATGTGTGTGATTCAGGGTGTAAGACAAAGTGGACCAGAAAATAACTTCGCTTCATTGACTTCCATGCATTATTTTCTCGTTCAGGGGACCAACTGGAAGGGGAGGAGACTTAGGCTATAATATAAAATTTCCCTGACACAGCTTGATCACTGTAGCCTAGAAATCTAGACGCAGGCTATGATCACTGAGCATTTGATCGCTAAGAAGGCTGTTAAGAGTGGGTCAAATCGATCTTAGGTTTCCTTCTTAGTGAAAGATCTTCTTAAGCTAAGAGCGACTCTTAGAAACGCGTTCTTCTTTCACAGCGTTCTTACGAGCGCTCTAAAGAAGATCTTAGCGCTAAGAGCTTCTTTACTCGTTTGGGAAATGCAGCCAAACTCTGTCTTGATGGCTTGAGGTGCAGATCTCGCTGAGCATTTTGAAAATAAATAAAATAAATAATATTTAAAAATAATAAAAATAAACATAGAGTTAAATTTGCAACAAAAAACAACTTTATAAAAAATGCAGTTTCATTGAAAATGTGTTCTACTTCTTCTGTCCTTTTCTGAGGTGAGCTAGCACACCTCAGTCTGAGAAATCTTATCCTGTTCCGTCTTGAAAAATACACCTGACTTCAAGTTACAATTAAAGTTTCAGTTTTGACCTTTCAAATAAGTACAAAGCTGCCTTGCTTAAGCAGGGATTTTTACATCTAAATACTCAACATAGTAGTTTAGCATTAGTTTTAAGGATTAATTGTTACAGTGAGAAGAAATTCGTTTTAGTTGTGTAAGATTTTTCTTAGTGGACTCCTCTGCTTTTGAAATGCTACCTGGTTTCTTTATAGCTTGTGTTTGTGGTGGGTCTGAATGACAGCCTGTCAAAGCTAATCAGCCTGCAGCAGCCAGCTAAAAACAGACATCCTGACTGGTACGATCACACACATGCAGGCGCAAATCAAGGCAGGAATACATGCACCTTCTCATGTACATACTGATGCTCTTGTGCTGCTTGTTTAGGAGGGAGAAAAAGGTAATTCACATTTTCTCATACTGTTGAGTCATTAAAAATACAGTATGTAAGAATTAGTTAATTAATTAATTAAATCCCGCAGTTCATGTAGAAAAAAAAAGGTCTGTTCTCAGCCACTCACCCCCTCCCCTCCCTAATTTTTTTTTTTTTGAGTTGGCAGTTCTGATGTTGATTCTCGTTTTATTTCTCTTGTATTTGTTCAATTTTTGGGTATGTCTGAAGGCCTATTTGTTCAGCATTGAGTTTTCCTAATTGTATTTGAACGCCCCATCACATGCAGCTAGGCTGCTCAGTTGAAAGGATGTGGTGGTCTCTTACTTTTTGTTGCTGGTCATTGTGGAATTGCAGCTGCTTGTGTTGAAGACTTGGCAGCCTTGCAGACTCGCATGTGATTCACTATGGAACCAGGAAGTCTGGACGTGTAAATAATGAATCTGGTCCAGGCTAGCTTTTTCAAAATGACCAAAACTAGCAACCACCCAGCCGGCTGAGATCAGAATCTCTTACAATGGCAATTTATTTTCAACATCGGTGGGACATTAGACTGTTGTGTGAGTATTTCACTGTAAAATTCTTAGATACTGTACCTTTAATGGTTAGAGATATTTCATCTAAAAAAGACTCTGGAGACCAAGGTTTGAAGGCTACCAGTGTTACGTTTTGGATGGATGGTTGAACAAGAGTTTAATAATAATGATAATGCCAGTACCAAGAACAGAGATGACTTACACTGAGTGGAGGAGGTGCTCGGAATAACCGGGTGGAACGGATAAACAAAACAAGCATAAATAAGCCATAGCGATGGGTAAGTACGAAATCCAAAAACTCCAGAGATTATGACAGAGACAGAGATAGAGAGAGAACAAACTGACAAAACACTGACGCTTTCCAGACACTTACTACTAACTGAACTAATGAACAAGGAACACCTGAACGGAAAACTACTGAACAGAGGAAGACTGACAACACGGGAAGTAAACAAGAAATGAGGACACATGGGGCGCGAAACAGGAAATACAATCAAAGTCAAAATAAAAGCAAAACAGGAAGCGACACAACGGGGAAAAATAACACAGCGGATGAATGGAACCTTAAAAACCCCAGAGACTTAACAACCAGTATTTGAATGCAGACATATCACTCCACAGCTAGGACTTATTTTTTACATGGGATAATGAGGTATGTGGTCATTTGATATAGGTTACACATTCGTCACTGTCCAAAGTGGCCTGTAAAGGGTAATTTTGACCCACCAAAGTGCCTTTTAACCCACATTTTGTGGGTTGGTGGGTATTAATTTAGAGCCCTAGATATGACTTTTAAAAATTTAAATCACACCTTGATTACATATTTCATTTTACACTAAGGACAGACAACTGAGTAGAGTGGCAACTTTCTGTTTCCGAGACTTTGGACCAAATGGAAGTATTTTTGTTTTATCTGTGTTCACTTCTCCAAAGACATGCACATATTGTCATGTCATGTAAACACTGTGTAAGAGAGTGTAGCATCTAATCATAGTCAAGTCAAGTCAACTTTATTTATATAGCGCTTTAAGAACAGCGGCAGCTGATACAAAGCGCTGAACAAAGTTAAACAGATAAAAACACCACAAAAGAATGTGAAACATTAAACACATATGAACAATAAAAACAAAGACATAAAATAACATGATTAAGATAGAAAGGCTCAAGATGGGGGGAAAGCCAAGGCAAACAAGTTGGTTTTAAGTTGAGACTTAAAGACAGCCAGAGACGAGGCTTGTCGAATCTGTAGCGGTAGCAGGTTCCACAACCTCGGACCCGCCACAGAAAATGCTCTGTCCCCCCACATCCTCCGGCGAGACCATGGCACCTTTAGCAGCGCCATCTCAGCCGACCGAAGGGTGCGAGCTGGAGCATGGAGCTGGAGAAGCTCCGAAAGATAGGAGGGGGCCAGAGCATTTAAAGATTTAAAAACATATAAAAGAATCTTAAAATGTATGCGGTAAGTTACGGGCAACCAATGCAGAGAGGCCAGGATGGGGGAAATGTGATCTCTTTTTTTGGTGTTTGTCAAAAGCCGTGCTGCAGCGTTCTGGACCAATTGAAGGCGTGAAAGATGTTTTTGAGGTATGCCGAATAAAAGTGCATTACAGTAATCTAGTCTGCTGGTGATGAAAGCGTGGATTACTGTTTCCAGGTCACACCGGGTTAAAAATGTTTAGCCTTTGCTAAACGCCTGAGATGGAAAAAGCTGGCCTTCACAGTGGCACTTATCTGTTTGTCCAGGTTCAGCATGCTGTCCAACTGGACACCAAGACTAGTGACCACCGATTTTGTCTGTTTGGACAGAGGACCAAGATCAGGAGCTAAAGGCTGATGAGTGGGGGGGTTAAAAACTATAATTTCTGTTTTGGTGTCATTTAAGTGTAAAAAGTTCTGCGACATCCAGGTTTTGACATCCTCAAGGCAGGCTAACAGACCAACCAAAGCCAAAGGATCCTTGTGGTTAAATGGCACATAGATCTGAGTATCATCTGCATACAGATGAAAAGCACATTTATGGTTCCTGAAGATTTGTCCCAGGGGGAGGAGATAGAGTGAAAAGAGCAAGGGCCCCAGAATGGACCCCTGGGGGACACCACAGGATAAGGAGGCAGGGGAAGACTGGGACCGACAACAGCGCACTGAGAAAGTCCTGTCAGAAAAGTAGGACCTAAACCATTCCAATGCCACGCCTTTAATGCCTACCCAGTGCTCTAGGCGTGTTAATAAAGAGGCGTGATCAATTGTATCGATCATAGTATAAGGAAATGTTTCTGGGTAAGATGAGCAAAAGGAAGAATATGGAGATTAATAAAAAAAAAAAGAACCAAGAATGGACCCTTGACATACTCCACATGTAACAATCACTTTGTTGGATTGAGTCGAGAAAAAGACCCAGTTTTCTAACCTGTCCAATAAACTGTCACAATTAACCACATCAGAACCAGCACTGCGGTCAAGGAAAACAAGGACAGATGTTTTTAAAGCATCTGATTTATATGAAGGTCACTAACAACGCTGATGCGGGCAGTTTATCTACTACTTTGTTAGACTGAAAATATGTGTTAATCCCAGTATAAACAGCTTTTTTAATAACTTGAATAAGAAATAGTAGATTTGAAATAGGTTGATAATCACCCATTTATTCAAATCAGATGTGGTGACTCAGAGAAACATGTCAAACATGCATGATAGTAGCCCTCGAGGACCAGGAGTGGACACCACCTTTTTAAATGATTATTTATTGATACTTGTGTGAAAATCCCATCACTGAATAGAATAACATCTTTATATCAGCAAGAAAAGTGTGACTGCAAAGTGTGTAGTGCCTTTATCTGCAGGAACTGATGTGTTGAAAGTCTGGTCTTGTATTTTTTTTAATGCCTGTATCTGGGAGCAACGACTATAACAACAGAGAAGGTTATAAATTTATATTGTCTATTTACAACAACCAACCATTAACCTTAACAAAAACCACTAACAAGTTTGTTGCATAAAATGTGTTAAACAGTAGAGTATGTTTTGATAAGGGATGTGGAAATGAAAATTCCTTTAGATAGAAAAACTTTAGAAAACTTGTTTGGTTTTGTTTTGTTCATGAAGAAATTTAAGATATTTTGCT
The DNA here is from genome assembly GCA_006937955.1 of Pachypanchax playfairii. Classification (NCBI taxonomy): domain Eukaryota; kingdom Metazoa; phylum Chordata; class Actinopteri; order Cyprinodontiformes; family Aplocheilidae; genus Pachypanchax; species Pachypanchax playfairii. The sequence goes on from SSNP01000098.1 coordinate 131,677, forward strand.
CATTTTATGTGTTTTTATTCAATCTCCCCCTGCCATTTTTAGAGCTTTTGAAAACTTTAAGATCTTGACAATGTTTCACATGTTTCGAGATCGCTATCTAAAGCACTTACCCCCTAATGCTTCTTTATTGCTTGTTAGTCAGTCTACACACATTTTTATATCGTTTGTTTGCCACATGTGATTAAGTTCTTCAGTTTTCAAAGCTTATCCAGGCTGATTGGATGACAATGTAATGTTATAAAACAAACAGAAAATACTATTTTGAGCAACTTTTATTAGTAATAATTATGATAAATAAATATATAAACTTTTTTTTAAAGAGAACAGCACCATAGCACTGTTAAAAGAAGTCTAACTCACCAAAGTTAAAATAAAATATATATCATTACATTTACACTTTTTGCCTGACATGGCACTACTCACTTACTGGTTGCACAGTGCACACAGGTTTTTTGGTAAGAAGTAGGCTACATGACATTTTTTCACACATTCGCACTATGAAAATAATTTGGCAGCTCTTAGGTTGACTGTTTGGACATTTTTACTTAGATGAAGTACTGCTCAATTACATTTTGATTTATGGAATGCTAGCATGCATGCTGTCTGACTGATAGAGTGATAGCCTTTTTTTTTTCTTTGTAAACATTGTATGTGGTTCTATGTTCTGTGTCCTGTTCGGTTTGTATATCTATTATGTACTGTATGTCAGCTGCTGCTATTACGACCAAATTTTCCCTTGTGGGACAATTAAAGGATTATTCTATTTCTATTTCTATTTCTATTTCTAATTCTATTATCGTGGCCAACTAGTTAAACACACAACAATTAAGTTAAAAATTGTCAAGCCTGCACTGTCACACAAAGCTAAAGTAACTTTTTACACTCACCGCTGTTCTGTTTTCTTTTCTACTCTTCCTGCACAAGCCATCCCCTCATTCACTGAGAGAATACAGGTGGAGGAGGGGCGAGTTTAGTATGGCTCAGCTGAGGGGCCCTGTCAGGGAATTTGCGACAGCCAATTGTCACTGCAACTTAAGATAAAATTCAACTTTATTCATCTCACAATGGAGATATTCACTGTTACAGGCTCTCAAAGTACACACAGTGGGGGGGGTGCAAAAAAGATTGAAAGGTGCAACTTGTCATTTTTCTGTGCTCATTGTGTCAAATTTGTTGGCCCTCAGGCAGGGCCCTGGTAGCTTGGGGGCCCCAGGCAGCTGCCTGCCTTGCCTAATGGCAAGCTACGCCTCTGGCTCCAATTTTGTAGATCTGCTTGTATTCTAGAAATTTGTTTGTGCAAGTAGTGTTTTCTCTCTCCCACCTTCTTCCATGCTACCTCTTTCTACTACTACTACTACTACTACTGTCATTTAGCAGACGCTTTTATCCAAAGCGACTTACAATGAGAGAACATACAAGCAAGAAATCAAAGAGAAGGAAACAATATAAGGAGGCGGACTGTTTGGAGTCCAGTTTAATTCCGACGCTGATACATCAAGTGTATCAATTAAACTCCCAAATCGCTATCATAAATCATAAATCAATTCCTCATTAAGACTGAAAGTGTTCTTTAAATAGGTGAGTCTTAAGTCTGCTCTTAAAAGTAGGTGCCGACTCTGAGGATCAGACCGAGTTTGGTAGGTCATTCCACCATCGGGGGACAACAGAGGAGAAGAGTTTGGAACATGATCTCATGCCACGTTATGGTGGAAGCGCTAGGCGTCTTTCAGCGGCTGAGCGTAGCTGACGCGTGGGAATGTAGCTTTGGATGAAGGAGTGAAGGTAAGTAGGAGCTGTGTGTGTTAGAGTCTGGTAAGCCAGAAGCAGAGCTTTGTATTTGATGCGTGCTGCAACTGGAAGCCAGTGCAGAGAAATGAGAATGGAGTGACATGAGCCCTCTTGGGCTGGTTGAAGACCAGACGGGCTGCTGCGTTCTGAATCATCTGCAGAGGTTTAACCGAGGACGCCGGAAGACCGGCCAGCAAAGAGTTGCAGTAGTCGATGCGGGAAAAGACCAGGGCCTGGACCAGAAGCTGTGTGGTGTGGTCTGTCAGGAAGGCTCTGATTTTCCTGATGTTGTAAAGAGCGAATCGACATTTCTCTCTTTTTTCTGTTTTTCCTTTACTTTTTTCTTCATTTCTGATTATTAAAAGTTGTAATAAACAAAACTAACATCTAAACAGAATCACAATAAATAACACTTGAATAACAAGCAGAACCCTGCAATGATTGCTGCACACTCAGCTTGTGGGAGTACTGTAAATATGCCAGGCATTTCTATGCTTCCAGACAACAATTCCGACTGCTTTATGGACAGACAGGACATGGTAAAAAAACAAACAAACAAAAAAATTAAATAAATAAAACACAACATTGTTGTTTGTGTTTGATAAGAAACATGGCATCATAACAGGCCACCGGAGTCTACATCTGTCTGAACAGCTTTTAACACTTAATAAAAACACTTCTGTTTTTATTAAAGGGTTGAACAGAAGAATTTTGAATGACTCTCAGCATCTTTTATGTACAGAGCTGAGAAATTTGGTGTCTTTGTATTTCTGCGCTCAAAACTGATAACTTGTGCAGACAGAAAGGTTGGAAAAGTATCAAAAACCTGCACTGAATACTAAGTTCACGGTCTTGTATGCTGTATTTCTTCTCTAATTAAAAATCTACTCCATATTTGAACCTGTTTCTACAAAGCTGCTCATATGCAGACAGTATTTAAAACTTTCATTTCTTTACTGTCACCAATCGTGCTTGCTCAGGATGGGGGATTGTGCTGAAATAACAATTCAGCCCAATCAGCTGGTTCCTTAGATAGAAAATGTTTTATTATTAATTGGTTGATTTTTCTGTGAAGTGCCTTGAAATGACTTTGTCATGAACTTGCGCTTTATAAATAAATAAACTTGAAACTTGAAACAAATAAACTTTATTTTTTACAATTGCACTTCTTAAAGATCCACTCCAAACATCTTTTGGGCATTTTTAAAGTGTTCTCAGTTATCTTTAACTTATAATTATGACATTTTTACCCAAGATCACGAAACCTGTGCCGTTTACTAGGAAGTGGTTTCTGCATTGCTGTAGTAGCTTATTAGCAATTCACTTCTGTGCTGAGGGTGGAACCGTTGGCCCGGAGGAGCCCCCTGCTGCTCCCCATTACTAAGAACTCTCTGTTTATGCTAGCTTGGTGCAGGAGCTTGTGGCCCGCCCAGTGGATTTTCTACATCACAAATCCATTCTGTTTTAGGCTGTATTTTAGCATCTGCTACCAATTTAAAGCAATCTGAATCCAGACATACTCAGAAATGCAATTTTGAGCGTAATTTTCTTACAATATGTCCTTTGGGATAAGAAAAATGCCAGAAGAACATGTTTACAAAATTAAAAACATGATTTTCATCAGAGTAGGTCTTTAAAAGACAAATATTTCTGTGTTGAAATGGTATCTAAAAAGTGCAGTTATTTTCCGAAAGATGTTCTACTTCAGTGTCCTTGCATTTGGCTATTTCTTGATTATAATCAGCCAAGTGCAGTCCTTTTTATACATCCCAGAATTTGCAAACTAGATTTCATATTGGTACATGTGGTTCAGTGGTTGAATCTTTAGAAAGTCCATTTACAGTCAATCTCCCCACATGTAAGATGTTTCACTCCTCATCCACTTGTCCTCTGCCTCTGTCTCAATTTTCTCTCCTGTTACACTTTCTCTCGCCACATTCCCATCTTCCCTTGAGCGTCCTTGTCTGTTTTACAGTCAGCAGATTTTTCATAGAAAAGATGCAAGGTCAATAGTTTGTCTCTTGGCCTTATAAATAATGTGAGTCAGAAGCTGACATAAGGAGTTTGGATGGCTGTATGAAATGGCTGGAATACTTTCTTAACTATCACTCTTGCTGCTACCTTCTCCGTCTACCTCTAGTTTGGCTCATGTAATCTAGATGACAGATTCTCTTCTGACCTTGTGCTGTGTCTCTGTTTTTGTTTGTTGTAATTTAATGGAGTTCTTTTTGTGCGTCATTTCTGGTGTTATAGCTGAGCAAGAAAGTGATTCTTTGTCAAAGAACCATGTAATCGCATTACCCTCCACACATGTTTCAGTGTAGTACGTGTGTGTGTGTGTGTGTGTGAGTTGGCTGCAGTGCTGCAGGATTACACACTCTCTTACAAACAAAGCAATGTGTTAACGTTATGTGTTAATGCTAACATGTTGATATTTTGTGCATACATGCGTGAACATTTCTGCCAATGTTTGTATTCCCTCATGCCAACTGGTGCATGCAGCAGTGAACTGTAACACTCAAAACCCAACAGAGTGTTACAGTTCACTGCTAGCTGCTACATAGAAGGCTCAGGAGAGCTTTCTTGTGCTGTAATCGAGCAGCTCGTAGGAGAGCATTTGTGGGGTACAAGGGGGAGTGGAGATATCCTGTGTTGGCCATTCTGCTTGGGTGAAATCCAGTGTCAAGAATTGGGTTACCACTCAACATGGAAGTTGTAAATGCTGTGTTCTAAATGATCATCAATTGAAGAGATTCTACTTTAACATTTAAAACACAAGCACTAATGCACTAATTATTTTAATGCTATAAGCAGAAAGTATGTACAGGGTTAGTTAGAGCTTTCTTGGCAAATGCTGTAAAATTCTGCTGTCATGATTTGTAGTGGTTTAAGTTAGTACCCAAATGCAGGAGACAAGAAAGCCAGGAGCTAAACTGAAAAACATACTTTATTAAACTGAACAAAACAAACAGGCTGACGTGGCAGCAAAAACAAGAAAGCAAACTTACTGGAGGGTGGAGCAGAGGGGAGGCAAAAACGAGCGAGACAAGGGAGGAAGATAACCATTTACTGACGAGCACCAGACAAAGAATGACACTAAAAGTGCAGCTTTAATACAAACTGAACACAAAGGGGCTAACAAGACATAACAGGACAGGTGCGCTGTTGCCACACACAGCGGGGAGAAAACAGTATGCCTTGCTCTCATAGGCTAGTTTGTTGGCCAGTCTGAGTCCAGCAAATTAGCATAATGAATGTTAATGATTTGGAGCGAAGCCAGGTGAATCTTTAAGCTGACAGATTGAAAGGTCTGTAAATCAATGTTTCCTTACGCTTCTAGCCAGGAGCCAGTTAGGCGTGGTCTCAACTGCGAAATGTCCTCACAACAACTTAATGTCCACACAATTCTGTTGGCCTGTCAAGAGTTGAGCATTGTGTGGACATTAAGTTGTTGGGAGGACATTTTGCTGGTCCTCACAATAGTCATCAAGTGACTGTGCTCTACTACTTAGGTTTAGCGATATAGTGTGAATGACAATTTAGTGAAGTTTAGGTTTAGGCATGTGTCTGAGTGTCTGAGTTAGGCGTAGTAAAATCAATGGAAGTCAATACAATGCCCACACAAGTATAGCAATACAAGTGTGTGTGTGTGGTTTGCAGTGAAACATTCCACATTTTGATCTCTGCTGCCAGCAGAAGATTCTGACGGGAGCCACTCATCGGAATAATCCAGCTCAGGCTCACTAAAATCTCCCAAAGAATCACTGTGTTGGGCTTGAGTCTAGCGGGAGCCGTGCACAATGTTCGGCACAATCTACTTAGTCCCAGTAGATCAGCGTCTGGTGCTGGGGCATTTTTTTTTGTATCATTACCACACAAGAAAGAAAGAAAGAAAGAAAGAAAGAAAGAAAGAAAGAAAGAAAGAAAGAAAGAAAGAAAGAAAGAAAGAAAGAAAGAAAGAAAGAAAGAAAGAAAGAAAGAAAGAAAGAAAGAGTTTGAGTTTAAAAACACTTTTATTTTCACATCCCAACAATTACAGAAAACAAAAAAACCATTAAATCAAAAACTGAAAACTAAAGAATCTTCCTCGACGGAACACAAAACATTATTAAAACACCACTTATTACACCATATCCACCAAACAAATGATCCAAAACACCAAAAAGAGGATTTAATCTGGAACACGTGAAAACATGTTTCCTCTTGAGAACAAAAATGACAAGTGCTACTAATGCCAGGATCAAGGTGTGCCAGATACCTGTTTGTGGCTATGGCCCCATGCACAATCCTCCACTGGAGCTCACCTAACCGCTTTTCAACGGGAAGTTTGTACAGGGACCTCCAACAGCCTCTCGGGGTTGAGCTGGCGTCAAAAAACTCAGTCCACCTCGAGACCCTCTGCTCCGCCAAAGAGCGTAAATTCAGAACTTTAACGCTGATATTGTACAGGACTTTCTTTTCCAAAAACTCAGTGCAACCCAGTGAAGAGGTTTGGAGAGACAACAGCCTTTGTGGCTCATCCTGCCACTGGTCCACTGCAGGAGCAACAGCCAGTGAAGGAAACACATACTAATTTTCTTCATCCCACTGGTCAGACAGAGTATTGTTTACCGCAAACGCTCTGATGAAGTCTGGCAGAGAAGCAGAGACTTCTTCTATGAGTCTAGATACAACTCTGTCAGACCGCAGACCTAAATGCTCAGCAGGATTGGACAACTTCAACAGATGACCCAGCTTCACACAGCCGACTTCTCTCATCTTAGATCTCAACGTAACAGATGAGAGCAGCTGTGACGAGATGAAACCGTTTTCAAACAGGGGTTCTTCAAAAACCCACATCCCTGGTGTCACTGTCCTCCTTTCATAGGTGAAGATCTGCCACGCATTTAAAATGGATCGATAAAACGAAGTGAGACCCGTAAGGTCCAATGATCCTGACCTCAATAGAAACAGTTGTTTGTTATAACCAATGCTTCCCGCTTTCCTCAGTAGAAGACGCGCAGTATCCAACCAAGGCAGTCCAACACCATAGAGTAGCCTCTGAGCCGTCTGAAGCCTGAAAGCTGTGACTCTGGAGGTCACATCTATGAGTCCTTGACCTCCCTCGTCCACTGGCAGGTACAGGGCTGCAGCTTTCACCCAGTGTCGTCCTGACCAGAAGAAATCCACCAGAGTCCTTTGTAACTGTTGTATCAAAGATGGTGGCGGAGTTAGCACAATCAGTTTGTGCCAAAGGGCTGAAGCAACCAAGTTATTCACAACCAGAACCCTTCCCCTATAAGAGAGCTGAGGCAGCAGCCATTTCCATTTAGACAGTCTGACACACACTTTCTCCATGACACCCTCTACTACTACTACTACTACTACTGTCATTTAGCAGACGCTTTTATCCAAAGCGACTTACATTGAGAGAACATACAAGCAAGAATTCAAAGAGAAGGAAAAAATATAAGGAGGCGGACTGTTTGGAGTCCAGTTTAATTCCGACGCTGATACATCAAGTGTAACAATTTTTTTTTTTTTTTTTCCCTCCCAGTTCTTCTCCATAAAATTGTCTGTGCCTAAAAACACTCCCAAGAATTTTAAACCTTTATCAACCCATTTTATATTTCCTGGTAGTTTAGGGAGATTTCCATTTATCCAGGGGCCTATTTTTAAAGCAGAGCTCTTTTCCCAGTTGACCTTAGCTGAAGATGATTTTTCATAAAGCTCCAAGCAATGCTGAAGGCCTTTGACATCATCCTGATTCTGAATGAAAATATTTATATCATCAGCATAAGCAGAAACCACTCTAATGATGGATGCTGTGATATTCCTGGAAGAATAACACCAGTTAAAGTAGAGCGGATTTTGTGTAAGAGAAGCTCAACTATAATGGACTATAACTGTCCAGATATTGGACAGCCTTGTTGGATACCTCTTTGAACCCAAACAGGACAACTTAACCCACCCCCTACTTTAACCACACTAAAGATTTCATTATACTGTAGGACGCATCAACAGCCTCATTTCTGATTAATTAAATTGGAGAAGATTGTGTGTATCAGTGACCTTCTCTGTGATGTGAGGACCTTAGCTTCACATTCCTGAGAATAATAAAAGGACCTGGATCTCCACTTTCTGTGAATGGATTGTGTCATTCTTGACACTTTACGACTATTCACCAAAATTCAGTCAAAAACCCCCACTGTGAAAACAGATTCTAGTCCGAATCTGGTCTGAGAACCCCTTTGAAGCCACACACCCTGCCGAGATAATTTACCGCAAATGCTGATGTGTTTAGAAAAGTCCTCTCCTCTGTAAACCACTTAAGTGTCAAGACACCAGAGCTCGGAGTCCACCATTTCCTACCTTTCTATCAAAAGATAAATCTTTTTGTGTTTGGATAACGCATGCCAAAGCATTCTGTGTTGCTTCAACGGCAGACGGGATGTCTCTGGGTCTCACCCAAAACACCCCCTTTCTAACAACAGATGTCACTACAAAGGCTCAGCCAAATAGCCACGATGATTGGATCAAGGAGCACCTCAGACTGCTTCAATACACATATGAACTATTTAATGTGATCACAGCTAATTCAATCACACCTTTCTTTACAGGTATCAAACCAGCATTTTTGCTCTGAAGTAATGTTCACCCAGTTTAACTAAAGTGATAAAATGATTTGATGTACATCTGAAAACTATATTCAGTGAAACTCTGATAATAAGCATGTAAATTCCAGATGTATGCAACTGTTGATCTGATCAATGACTGCTAAACAAAAGTCCTCTCCACAGGAAATGTCTAGGAAACATTTTTCTTTTGAGAGAAATATTTCTACATGAATTAGTGATACATTGTTCAGTGAACAAAACGAAATGTGTTTAAATCACTCTCTTCAGTAAGTCGCTATAAAGAGCAATGTAATCTAAATTCATTTAAATAATGCTTTGGTCAAACATGTTACAGATCTCATTAGGATATATTGAATTAACCTGCAAATCCCTTCTTTACTACTCAGGAATAAATACTGATATGTGTAAAAGTAATATGTCATTAGAATAAGGAAACACTGTTCATTAATTCTTGGTAAAAGATAAAATTGATGGTAATGTTAGTCTCACAAAGAGTGGATGAGCAAGCATTTTTTTTATTTGATATAATAAAAAGGACCAAGACCAGAGGACAGTCCTAAAATTAAAATTCCAAAAACGGATTTATCATTGGCTAAGAGCCAGTGATAGTCACGCCTAGAGGCGGGCGCAGGAGTCTATAATTGACACCTCCCAAGGAGTCATGACTCACTTACTCACTTCTTCCTCACTTTTTCATCTTTTTGCCCTTTTTCATACTTTTTCACTCTCTCTCCAAAAAGCCTCCGCTTCTTTTTACTTAATTTTCTTTAAGCCTACTCTGCTTTCGTTTTTATCATTTTTACCTCGTTTTGCGAGTTTAAAACCTTTTTCTTGATTTTATTTTAACAAACTCCTCGTTTATAAGAAACTTAAGCTTTCGTTTTAATGCGCGATTTTCTTCATCTTCAAAGCTCAATTTTCTTTAAATTTGACGCACGTTCAAACACGCAAAGTATTTTATTTGAATAGTTTAATTCCACAAAACCCAGACTTCACATCGCCAGCTGAAAGAAGAAAAACTACAGATCCCAGAATTCCTTCCGTGGGCCTTCCGACACATGACGATAACCACCAGTGACCTGATCTCTACTCTGCTTGCAAAGCAGGCGTGCATCTACCCGGGCAAAGTTCCGACACTCGGAGGAGAGTTGCTTCGAGTCGATGGACCTCTCTGGGAACCAAGGAGCGAAACTCTCCGCCGTGCTGCAAAAGAAGTAAGAGATCGATTTCATTTAATCCATGACAACGGATTAAAAGCTTTGTGTTGGTTTGTCTCAGTGGCCCGGAAGTGAAATCTATGCCTCCATTTTTTCTTCTTTTCTCTCACTCCAAAATTACAATTTTCCTTAAATTTAAAATTATCTTCCGTGTTAAAAGAGCATTTTCCGTTTCCTCACCCACTCTTACTAGTGTTTAAGATTCTTGAACGTTAGAAAGTCCACTAATTCTAGCAACATACTAAGTCTGACGTAATTTCCTGTTCGTAGCATCGTTAATTCCATTAAATGTTTAGCTGTTTATTTGTTTGTTTGTTTTTTGGTCTGTCTTCCTTGTTGTTCAATAAATATTCACCTTAATTTTAATTGGCCGATTCAGTGAGTTTTTATGTGTGATTTGAGTCACTATCTGGACGGACATGCGACTTCATATTATGAGACTGAAATAATTTGATTAAATATTTTAATATTTAATTCCTTCGAAAGAAGGTGGTGCCCCGAATAACACGTATTGAAGAGGCAAACTTTCATAATACGTGTTCCCCTACAATACAATAAACCCAATAAAGAAATAAACCCTTCACCAAAACCAAAAGCTCTTAATGTAGAAAAAAGAAAACAATGATCAACCCGATCAAAAGCCTTTTCCTGATCCAAAGAAACAATACCCATATCAATTCCATAAAGTTTACATACATCAAATAAATCTCTTAAAAGAAAAAGTTTATCCATAATAGATCTATCAGGTACACAGTATGATTGATCTCGATGTATCACAAGGTCAAGAAAATTCATCAGCCTGTTAGAAAGCACTTTAGAAAATAATTTATAGTCTACACAAAGAAGAGAAACAGGTCTCCAGGTTTTCACCAAAGTTAAATCCCCCTTCTTTGGAAGTAAGGATAAAACCACATGACGAAATGATGAAGGTAGTAATGCTGTTTTAATGCACTCATTAAAAACCTCCCACAAGTCGTCTCCCAGCAAGCTCCAAAAGTGTTTATAGAAGTCTGCAGGTAAGCCATCTAGACCCGGGGATTTGCCAGAAGCCATTTGTCCCACAGCCGCAGTCATTTAATCTAAGGAAACTCTAGCCTCCAGAACAGCCTGATCTGGAGCAGTTAGCTGAGGAAGACCATCCAGTAGGAGAGTCGCACTGTTTTTATCACTCTCCTGCTGCCTGAAGAGGTCACTGTAGAATCCCACAGCCTGCTCATTCATGGTGTTTGGGTCAGATGTTGTAGTCCCATCTGGAAGCCTGAGGCAGACCACTTGCTTGCTAATTCTTCTCTCCAGGTTAAAGAAAAAAGAAGTAGGAGCATCCATGTCCTTGACTGAAGCAAATCTTGACCTGACTAATGCTCCTTTTGCTCTTTCATGCAAGAAGGAGCTTAACTGATCTTTCTTTTGTTTAAGTTGCTCCTCATTATTACAACTAACCCTCAAAAGACTGTTTTCTAACTGCTTTATTTCATTTTCCAAATCCTGAATTACTTTTTTAATTTTAACTGTTGAATGACTCGTATATTGCTGGCAAAAAACTCTTATCTGAGCCTTTCCAACGTCCCACCAATCAGATAAAGATGTAAAATCTGACATTTTCCGTTTCCATTGCTGCCAAAATATACTGAATTTTGAGCAGAAAAAAGTGTCAAAATCTTCACAGGTCTGGGAATTAGCAACTGAAGCGTTGTCTGAATCAGATTCATAATTCATGTCCTCAACTGGTTCAGCCTCAACTGCAGATCGAGCCGCTGCGCCTCCCCAGAACCGGGCGAGGGATCGCCTTCCGTAGCAACATGGCCACGATTAAACGAACTTTTAGAAGTATTATTTTCAGTTATCTCGGTGTTGTTCTGTGGGAACTGTGTTTCACTTTGGCCGCTGCTCCCCTCCCCAGCATCAGGGTCTGCTGTCGGGGGGGCCGACCCCTCCGCAGCGGCCGCATCAGCGGCAGCAGTCTCTGCACCTCGCTACGTCTCCTCCTCTGCTTCAGTGTTTTTGTGCGGACACGCGGCCCTTTTGTGCCCCACATCCCGACATTTGAAACATTTCATGTTCCCACTGCTGGCATAAACCATATAAGAACCTTCCTCATATTTAACCCTGAATGAGACTTCCAGCGTCTGCGTGGGAGAGTTTGAAAACATAAACACTTGTCTTCGAAAAGACTGAATAGGTTTCAGTTTGTCATTTTTACATCCCAAACCAATAGTTTTAAAACCGCTGGCGAGCTTCCTGAAACGCTGGAGCTCTATCTCCAGCATCTCATTGGGAATGAAGGGAGGCACCCCCGAAACAATAACCCGGGTAGAGGGCACTGCGAGCGGCGACACCTGCAGAAACTCCCCGTCTACTGTCACACCGCTGACAATCAGCTGAGTCACAAACCGCCTCTCTTTCAAAAACATCACAACTCCTTTATTCATTCTGGAAGCATAGGTTATGTTACTATGATCAATAATGTCTCTAACCGCCAACAGAACCATCTCAACTGGGACAGACAGGGCAGGCTGGACCCGAATCCCATTTCTCAAAGACAGGGGCAGCGTACCTTGTTTGTTTGTTTGTTTGTTTGTTTATTTCACAATTTCAGTGTTTTTATAAATCACATACTGATCCATACTATTGTGAAAGTGGACTCCCTTTGAAGCTCTAAGCTTATAAAATGGGGTTCCAATACCCACCACCATCGAACAATCAAATCACATGTTCAGGTACAATAACACAAAAATTAATAGGCAGTCGGACAGTTATCTTGCATCGTCCTATATCCAAAAAAATATAGTACATAATATGGAATATATATTAAATTAATACAACAGATGTACCTTTTACGCTCAGTTTGATCCATGTATAGAGGGAAAGCAACTACAACCACAGACACTTAAGCTGCAAAACCATCAGACGCCATCCCCGCAAACAAACAGCGCCACAAGCGCTACAAACTTAGTAGGCCTAGAATTGTAGAGAATAATGCAGATAATCAAAGAAAAAGTTTAGAAAAACAGTAAGAAAACGCTCTATCACTCTGTCTGTCAAACTCACCACACGCAGCAGCACTATGGAATTAAATTTCAGTCAAAAAGGTTAAGCGTGATTTTCTGCAGCGCGCACGCGTATTTAACCGTGCGCGCGCGTCTCCGCACGTGTGCGCGGGCGTGCAATCCACAGCACGCGCGTGAATTCACCCCACACGCCCGCGTATGATTCATTACACGAGTATTCATGAACCGCGCGTGTGGATCTCCAAACAGGCGCCTGTACATGAAGCTCTCATACGAGCGTGAAGGCAAACCAGGAGAGGCTGCGCGCGCGAAAGGAAAGTAATTATGACTGTTTGGAGGAGGAGACTAAGGCCCAGTGTGATCCTCATGTGATTGGTTATTTTATATCAGTCACCGCCCACCGAAAGAACCAGCAGCAGCTTCCTGCTAGTGGTGGAAGAAGAACCAGACATAGAACCAGCTGCAGCTGCACATTTTTTTAAATCGAAATTTCTGTACAATACAAAGCAACAACAAAACATTATTATAAAATCTGGAGCTCAAGCTCCCGTTGCAACTGTTGAGAGGAGAGGGAGAACCGTCACTCCAGGGTGGATGACAGGACCCTGTGCACGTCCCTCTCCCCAGAGTGCCTCCAAACAGGCTAAAGCAACTCTAAAATGAACGGGTCTGCTCTGGAACTCCAGGGACCGCCCTGGCGGGATTTTTACCCCGTTTGGGCTGCTATCTCCTGGGCATGGAGGCTGGATGTTCTTCCCCCCTGCTCTGGAGCTCGAGGGACCCATGAAAGCAGGTCTTGTGCGAAAATGTGTTCCCCTGAAATATTCTGTTTCCCCTGTCTCGGGAGCGCGCACCGCAGCCAGAGGGGCGGAGCCGACAAGCTTCACAGCCCTTCAGATCAGTTTCTCGCTAGACTGAAACTAGACTGATAAAAGGACAAGTTTCCCTGTCGAAGTTCTTGCTTTATTAAGCTTCCGTTAAATCAATGAACGAAAACGAAAATTGTTTTGAATGTTTTTTTTACTCGCCGTGAGAATCAAGTCTCTCGGTATTCACGTACACTAAACCCAGCGGTTAGACTTGATTAGTCTAAGCTACAACAATGATTAATTTTACTCTGGGATTGAAAATACATTTTTGAATTTCAATTGAAATGATTATCATCCACCAAACACTATTTTCTATAACTTCTTGTTTGTTAGGCTGCCATGTTTTTATATTACTTTATATATGTAGATGGATGAACGGACAGACAGTCAAAGTTACAGGGGGGAACAGGATTTCTCAGCACCCTGAAATATTCCGT